>SNQJ01S0025016.1:3581-30750 GCA_010110895.2 Picea sitchensis
AAAAGAAGCATAATTGTTTAAGCACGGTAACAACTGATTCACCCCCCCCCCTCTCAGTTGTCCAACAAAGCACTAGTATGTGGTGAAAGCATGCCAAACTAACATCTAAAAAATAAAAGGTAAAAGAAGGATCCCTATCTCTGTCGTATACACATTCCAACAACAAATACACATGACAAAAAAATGGTGTAGAAAAATAGACCATGAAGACCCTATGAATCTTTAATAGAAATCAAATGTGAAGGGCACATAACCTCAACCAAGAATTCCAGCCTAAAACAAGGACAAGGCCCTATACGAGCGTGCCTAAATCTACCCTGAAAAATATCCATATTAGCAGTTAAAAGGCCTTATGTTGGGTGCATCTATAAACCTATGAAGGTATCCAAACTAGGTGAAAGAACTGAGTACAAGATATGACAAGGAACAGAACCGGCATCTACATATATGTCTACTCAAAACCCATTCATAAATATGCCTTAAACATTATAACTAATCAACTATCAACATTTTCTCTTTGTGCCCTCCAAAGTAGCTCTAATAGAAACTAGAAATCATTATGAAAATAGTACCCTCACAACTGGTTTATGGGTCTTTCAAATGTGAAATCAATACCCTCACTATGAACACTGGTAGAAGCATTATCAAGTGTTCGTAGTACCCACCCTATTGGTTTATAAGTCCTTCAAATCTACAATCAATACCCTAGATGTGAACATTGATAGAAGCATTATTAAGAATTATTGTTTATGTCAATACATGTTGATATGATGTCAAACCCCTGTCCAATTGATCAATGAACATACAAAAAAACTATGTCATCGTAAACACTGATACCAATAAGTAAACCTAGGTTTCTTGTTGACAAAGTAACCTCAAAACCTGCCACAAAAATGATGTAAGTGACACAATTCCAAGGTTGAATGGCACAAATCTACCTTGAAAACCATGTTAAACCCACACCATAATCAATTTTTAAAATAACCAACAAAAGAACATGTAGGGACATTCCTATTTTCTTGAAATAATCCATAATCCACAACTTATATGCCAAAAGGCCCAAAACCTACAAGTTAACCCACTTTACTTGTTGACCAATCAACCTGACACATATCAAGCAGACACATAGACCTGTGCACCCAGATATTGCATTGTTGTAGGTTATTTCCAAGTATAAAAGGAATTATGTTAAGGAAAGGGGGGATTGTTCAAAGGGCAATATTGTTTTTAGGCCTATAGGCAACCAACAAACTATCTTTAGTCTTTAAACTAGGCACATTCACATCCTTATGGATGTACACTTACAATAAATTTGGTAGTGATACATCTATTTTGTAGATCTGTTTATTGGGTAATTTTGTGGGAAGAGTTTAAATGTAGTAGAGTACCTTGTGTTTCATTTATGTTCTAGTGCTCTGTGTAAAATTTACTTATCTTCATAGTAGTGAAGGAAATAGAAAGGCTTGGAAACAATTCTAGGTAAAAATCATCGGTACACTCTTATAGATAACTGAAACATTAGGTTTGTGCAAGTCTTAGTCTATTTCCTTTAATGGTTGCTATTGTGTGATGAATCAAGAATTATCAGTAAGGATCCAAACATTCATAAATCCAAAGACTATCATGCATATATACGAGTGTACATTTAATGCATGCCAACAAATGCCAACTCAAGGGACATTCAAAGCAAGCTCCATGAACAATGGAATTTAATTGATCTAGTGAATTTCAGTGTTGTAGACATTGGAATCAAGTATTCAATGCAAGCATTAGAAAAGTCTATATTTCCAACTAAAGTAATGAGTAATGTGAAAATTTGCAGATTTATGGGTGTCTTGATTTTTCACTTTAAAATATTTTCAAACAAATGAAGAAAGTGTATATAATGTCACAATACCTTTTGGATAAATTTATCAGACTGTAACAACTTATTTCCTGGAAATATTGAGGCATTGTCATAGATACAATCATCATTTGCTATTGTCACTTCCTATTGATTATAATGTTGTTTCAAATTTCTATCATTTCAACATTCCTAGCATTCCATTTGAATATAAAAGTTTCAGTAAATAAATAACATAAGCCTTGGGATTGTAACAAAATGGACTCAAAGACCCTTTAGTCAATTGGTTTATAAAAGAAAATCATGGTCTCAAGGTCATTTGCAAAATTTGAGTTCAGTGTGGTGTTTGAAAACTACAGATGGAATAAAGCAAGTAGTAGACTGCAGTCCAAAACTTACCAAGGTTGGTACCTATTTTTGGTATGTTTTGTATTTAGCATTAGGAAATGTTGAACATTGCAAGGTGAACTATATGGAAGAGCATGCATTGATACTCCTTTTTCACCTTTTTATTTGACCCTACAAGATCTTTTCTCACTTTAGAATCTTGCAAGTAGTTGTGCACTACAGTAAAAAATGAACAAGTACACGTGGTGCATCCTTTAAGTCAAATTCTCATTGATGATGCCCTCTTAAAGCTTACTACAAGGTCTCAAGGTCACTGGAAAAATTTGAGTTTAGTGCAGTGTCTGAAAATGACAAATGGACTAAAGAAAGTTGTAGTCATCAATCCAAAATTTATGAAGGTTGGTACATGTCTTTGGCATGTGTTATATTTGGAATTTTGAATATTGAAGTATTTTTTCTTTCTAAATATAGATTGCATCCACCTTGGCACAAGAGGGAATGCATAATAGTTGTTTTTATCTATTGTAGTCGTATGGGTTTCATGAAACAAAATTATTCTTTAAGAAATGTTCCCAAAATGGGATACTAAATAGAGGTGTTTACAGATGAATTAATCCTCTACGTCCCTTCAAATAAAATTTTATAGAATAGAAACTTCAAAATTTTTAGAAACTTAATTTGGAAAAGAAACACCAATAACTTTACAAAATAGTTGTTGGTTTGATTCTATCACTTGGAATTTTTCATTCCTTAGGCTTTTGTCCTTTCTCTCATTTTCTCTTTTTTTGTTTCATCTTTTTCAATGACAAATTCAAATGCTTCTTACAAACTTTCCAATCTCAAATATGAGGAACAAAGAGTGCATTTCTTTGAAATTTAGGTTGTGTGTGTAGATTTTGCTGATATTTTATTTTTTGGTACTTGTTCAATTTATTCTATTTCAACCATATAGTGTATGCATGACTAATTCTAATTTCTATTTAATTCATTTATTAGGATTCATTTGTGTGGTTTTAGTGTCATCTTATTCTTTCTCAAGTAAAGCCCTTTGATTCAGTAGTTTTTGTGCAACCTTTTTTTTTCTCTTGGTATCTCAGTGCCCTGATTATATGTGGTGCACTTTGTTTATGGGCTTCACAATTATCTCTGCCAAGATGCACAACGTTAAGTGCATAAGGCATTGTGAAAAGATTTCATTACATAGAGAACAACATGCCTAGACTGAACAAGTTTAAAAACCTTTTGGATGGTGATTTACAATAGAAGAATTGATTACTAAAATCAATGTTTTATACTAATGGTTACTATTAGTTGGTTTCACATAATGATTATTTTACAATCAATATTGAAGTTTTTCCCAAATGTAGGAATGCAAGGCTTGTTTATGACTCTACTATGGAAAGTTGACAAAATTAAAAGATCATACAATCAAAGAGTTCTTGGGGTTGTACATTGTTTTATTCCTCCTGATGAGTGTGGGATGTGTATTGATCGAAGTGAATATGGAAAACGTTTTTTCTTGAAATACTTGTGTTAATTGCTTGGCTTCTTCTAGAATATCAACCACCAATAATAAGAAGAGATTGGTTGTGGTAAATATACATTATTGGAATTTCATATTGACTTTTGGCTGTGTTGATTGTGGGCTGCTAGTTGCCAGTAATTTGGGACCAAAATTGATTGTTTTTCCCCTATAACTGGAAGAAGTCAATTAAATAATTAAATCCTTAGCTTTTTCTTTGTGTATAATTTTTTTTCCTTATTATGGTAATCAAATGGATATTGATAACAACAAATATGAAGAAATGTTCTTTCAGTTTGCGTGAGAAGTATCTGACATATGTTTTTCCTATGAGAGTTTTTGGGGGAATGTCGGTTGTTGGTTTGGTTACAGAATAAGTGTTTGGGTATCTATTCATGTGCTAAATACAAGTTAAGAATCTGGCACTCCAATTCAATTTTTGGTTAATCAATATAATAGTGGGATAAAACCCTGGTCATATAACCTAACATCTAGTAGTTATTTTTAGCATACAAAAGATGCATTTAGTGATGTAGCTTATTGCCAAGAAAGAGAAACTCTATTTAAGTTTACATCTCCTTTGATTGAATCATTTATTTCAAAGTATAATGAACTAATATTCTTCTTGAACTCTGAGCACAATAAAGTTTTATATTAGGTATTGAACAAAAGTAAATGATGGTTCACAAGGCTTCAATACTGCAATGTGACCATCTATCCCTTTCAAACTCAACTCTTGCTGGTTGGTTGGAGAAGGCTTCAAGACCATTTTCTGTGAGGTTTGGAGCTATCCATTCTTTCTAAGAGAATCAGTTACACAACAATGCTTCAGTTGGAAGCTAAAACAACTTAAAATGCAGGTAAAAATTTGGGCAAAACAACATAGGCAAAACATCCTGCACCGTTTATAGCAGCTGGAGTTCAACATCAAGGATTTACATCTCATCGACCCTCAAGACATGAATGTCAGGCATAAAAAATAACAATTAAAACTCTTAGAATCAGAGAGGAACACTATCCTTCTCGCAGATGAAGCACTTTGGAGTCTGGAGGCAATGATGTAAGAATAAAATGGATACAATGCGATGATCTTAACAATAAATATTTCCATAGATTTTCTAGCAGCTCCAGAAATAACAAACACATTTGGGACATCATGGACGAGTCTAGCACACTCCATAGTGAACAACAAGATATAAAGGACACTGCCACACATTTCTTTAAATCTTTTTATGAGGCAAATCAACATCTCATGCTACAGTAACAGGTCCATGTGGCTCAATTATACCCCTGCATAATCACATTAGAAGACTCGACCAACCTGGACATCCCCTATACACTTCAAGAGGTACTATTAGCATTAAAATAGTTCAACACCGACAAAATCCCAGGGCCAGATGGTTGGACCGTGGAATTCTATTTACACTTTTTCGATTTGATTGGGCCAGATCTCTTGGATTTTATTGAAGACACCAGACAACATGGTAAGGTTACTGGGGCAGTAAAATCCACTTTTCTAACACTTATTCCAAAAGAAAACCACCCAGCTAACTTTGGTGACTTTAGACCAACCTCCTTATGCAATCTATGTTATAAGCTCATCACAAAAATTATAGCCAACATAATCAAACCCATACTCTCCCGAACCTTGTCTATAGAACAACTAGGGTTTTTAAAGGGATGCCAAATCCTAGATGATGTTGGCACTACACAAGAATGCTTACACAAAATCAAGCAAAAAAATACCCCAACACTAATCCTCAAACTTGACCTCAAAAAAGCTTTTGACTGTTTAGATTGGAATTTCCTTAGACTGATCTTAATCCAGTTTGGCTTCAGCCACAAACTTATAAAGTGAATCATGGGATGTATCACCAGTGCTAACTTTGTAGTTCTCATCAATGGTGAACCATCCACCTTCTTCCACAGTGGTAGAGGCCTTTGACAGGGCTACCCACTTTCCCCACTTCTTTTCATCCTGGCCATGGAAGGTCTTAGTCTCCTTCTCAAAAAAATACAATCCAATGGAAAACTCATAGGCATAAAGGTCTTAAGGTTAGCTAAAATCATTCATCTCTTTTTTGTCGATGATGTCCTCATTATGACCTCTGCCACCTTAACTGAATAGAATGCAATATCTGACATCCTAAAGTCTTTCTACACTGCCTCTTTCCTTCAGATTAACTGGACTAAGTCAACCTTTCATTTTGCTAATGTACACGAACAAAATTTGGACCTCTTCAAAGCCATCTTTCCCCATACCATTGTACATCTTTCAATAGGCTTCAAATATCTTGTCTATTTCATTAAATCTGATCACTATAGGGATTTTGATTGGGACTATCTTATCACAAAGGTGGGGAAAAAATTGGCCATTGGTGCAACATATAGCTTACAATCAGAGGCTGCTATACACTTCTAAAATTCATTCTTGAAGGAAAGCCTATCTACTGGATGGCCCTCGCAGCTATTCTCATATCCATTCTCGAAAATCTCAGGAAACTCTCCTACAAATTCCTCTGGTCAGGAAGCAAGGCCCAACACAATTTCCATCTATGTAACTGGGAACATCTGGAAAAACCAAAACAAAAAGGGGGTTGGGGGATTAGGCACATTTTAAAATTTAATATAGCACTTTGGTTCACCTTGACTTCAAACAACATCTAGAGCATTATTATCAAAGAAAAATACCTTCCCTTATCCTCAGTCATGACCTGGCTTAGATTTGGGCATCCAATTATAATAAATTCCTCACACACTTGGAGGAACCTCACAAGTTCTGTGCATTGAATCACAAGGGGACTCTACTAGAAGCTGGGCTCGAGCCACACTATTAATATTGGAACAAACTACATCATCATCTTGGGTGGTGGATCAACTCTACCCCCACCCTTAATCCAACATCTCAACGGACATAACACTTGGTATCTTTACCAAGCCCACCTCCCCTGTGCTCCTGGAAACCCGATAGGTGGATAGAAATCCAACAGTCAACTGGACATACCTCCAAATTTATTAGAGGAATGGAACAAATACTGGTATGAGCTCACTTGCGCGGGCATCCTACTGAATAATGAAAATGATCAGATTCTTTGGGATGGTGGAGACATCACTGGATGGATCTTAGTCATAAATGTATATGTTGCAATGGAAAATTCTTCTTGGCCCATAATCATCATTGGCTAGCGCAAACAGTTTTGGAATTGGGAAATTCATCTCAAAATCAAGCTATTCACCTGACTCTCTACCGAAAAAAAATTCCCACTTGGTATTATCTAAAAAAAAAGGATGGACAGGGCCAAACCTGTGTCACCTTTTCCACATAGACATAGAGACTGCAAGTCATCTTTTCATCCACTTTCACTACACATGACTTGTCTGAAAAAATATTTTACAGGACAACCACATCCATACTAATTGGAATGGGACCTCCATCTCAAATTGTCTCGATCATTGGATCACAAATGAGAAATATTTCAAATTACTCCAACCTCTTGTCAATTGGCACATTTGGTTAGCCAGAAATTTAATAATATTTGAAGATAAGCTACTCACAACCTTGGTTGTAGCATTCAAAGCACTCGGCCTATTTCACTCTTGGAAATATATACACCCAAATATTGGAAAAAAAAAATCTTATTCCAACCACTCATCACAGACTCCCCAACCGGTTGGTTCAATGGTGCCACCCAGAAAAATAGATCTTTGTGTGGTGCAGGTGGAGTGATAGAAAAAAAATTCAAACTCTATCATTAAATGGACTCTCTGTTGCGTCACAGGCACCAACAGAAGAGAATAACTTATGGGTGCCTGGCCCATGCTACACTTGGCTTCCAAGATTCACATAGAAAATATCCACTTGATTGGGGACTCAAGGGTCATTATCGACTGGATAAATCACCAAGGAAATATAAATATCATCACCCTCTTGGCCTGGGAAGATAGAATCAGATTACTTCTCCACTACTTCAAGAAACTATCATTCTCACACACCTTCCATGAGTTCAACGGAGAAGAGGACCTACTACCAAAGAAAACACTCCAAGGAAATCTTGGGCTTCTCATTTATAACCAATGGCATGATGGCCATAAAGGGCCCACTCTTTCTATCAAAATCTTGTAGATCCGATGTCTTCTCAGTTCTGTCAGAACATTTCAGCATTTCATTTTTTCATTATAGCATATGGTTGGATGCAATTAACACCAATGTACTACTCTCTCATGTAAATGATCTCTCACCAACTCCCTTGGCTTGTGGACCAATATCCTTGCGAAATATTTCTATCAGTGTTATCTCTCTGTCGTTGTAATTGATGTGAGAACATATTATATCAAATCAATATAATAGAGCAATTTTTTCTGCTAGAAAAAAAAGGCTTCAATACAAATTGACAACTCGTGTTGCAATTGTTTTTGCATAATTAATAGAATTCAAATAATTAGGTTGAATAAGGAGAACGCTCTTTAATATTTCCCTTTCTTAAACATATAGCATGATTACATTTTACAATAATGAATTGGTAGAACTTAGAAGTGATACACATTTGATAGTTATGAATAGCCACAATGGTGATATTTTGTGTATGAACATAATAGAGACATTATTAGCACAACCTTCCCAAGTAGGAAATATTTTTTCTTGAATGATAGGGAAGTGGGGACAAAAGTTGATGGCTAATTTCCATGGATGCAAAAAATAATCTAATGAATGATTTAAAGAAAGATAATAGGAAATATCCAAACACAGTTAGCAGTGGAAGGGAAAATGAAAATGGAAGATTTAATATCTTTAAAGTAAAAAAAAAAAGTGATGTAGTAAGCAATACTTACTATGTAGTATGTTCTTTGTTTATGCAAGTACACAAAAATTTGTAACTCTGTTGGGATTGACCATTCTGCTACTAGTCTCATAATTTTCTAGCATATGTAGGTAACCTACAACCCTTGTAGATATTGTGAATAGGGAAAATATTTTGGAATTCTATAATATGGTCATAGTCAAATAATAGCCAGTATGGTTGACTGCTTGTTTGGTTTTGGAAGTACATTTTTTATATCTTGCATGTGAAATAATTCAACAATCTGTAGTTGTGTATTTGTGGAGTTGGAGAAAAAAATAATGGTGAACACACACACACATAGGCATACATATATGCATGTGTGTGTATAATAGTCAATAAATGTACATGCAATAGGTTGTGGGTTTGGGTACTGAAAATCGATTTATGCCCTTTTTAGGAGGTTACAAATTGTGCCTATATGCTAGAGAAGAAAAAATTTATGTCCATTGGATACATAGCCATAAGGATTATTGTAGGTTATAATCATTTAACTTTATCTTCATCATTTGAAAATGGGATACAACGAAAAATGTGATATGAATTGACGCCCTTCTTTTGTTTGAAAGTGAATAAAATCCATCTACCAGAAGACCATAAATAGCCCACGGTTGGATGCTTATTGTCGATTGTAGTATTAACCACACTTTAACGTGAATGCAATCATATGTTTCACAACAGTTGTGGAAAGAATTCAAAACCAAGGATCATATAACAACTGAAATGAAATGCAATGGCACCATAGCTATTTGTGGATCTATTTAAATGGCTTGAGATTCAGCAAGAATGTTATTTATAGAAATTTCATAAACAAAGGTAATGAAAGGGTATCATTGCTTTCTATGACTATTGACACAATTCCTACTCACTACAAATCCCTTCATCAAAATATAAAGATGGGGCATTTTGTAACTCCATTGTTCTCATCTAGTGGATGTAATGAAAAGTTTTTATTTAAAACCAAAAGAAAGAATGATGAGTAAAAACAAACAATACTCCTCCTAATAGTAGTAGGTTGTTCAAATCAACCAAATGAAAATGTTACACCTGAAACAAAAGATAAGTCTGTGTTATTCCAGGAGTGAGTCTGAGGTGTAATAGGAACACAAATAGTGCTCAAAGGAAGGTTCTATTTAGGTGACACAATATTTTTTATTAGGCTATGAGTTTTACATTCAATCATGAAAGATATGGAGATCCTACCTGTCAAAAAGGCCTGTAATCCGAGTTTCAATGTACCCATTAGAAAGGATTGTGGAAGAGGAGGTTGCATGTCATTGGAGGGCATGGAATATAAAAGAGAATGGGTTTGTTGAAGGGCATAACAGAAAGAGGAGGATGGGGTGTTTAATATTTATTGAACCAAAAAATGTCGATAGGATGATTGTTTTAGAGGGGGCGTAATAGTTACAACTAGATATCCCAAATATTTCTTAATTAGAATTTACCACAATAAGAATTACATTTAGAATACATTGCATGTACAGAGATTGATAAAATCCCAATTTATTTCTTGAAACATTTTGTTCAAATCAATATTTACCATCTTAACAAAATTAGAAATTAGAAATTAAAATTGAATGAAAAAACATGTTGTTGGAATCAAGATTTACCATCTTAACAAAATTAAAAATTAAAAATAAAATTGAATGAAAGTTTAAGAACAACCTTGAGCTCTAGAATTTCCATGAGTTGAATCCATTGATACAACCATCAGAGAAAGTGAAATCAAGCCCTCCCTGTGAGTGGAAAAAACTCCTCCTCTCTTGGAATAATTCATTCCACATTTCCCAAATCTAATAAGAAGACTTGTGTAAGGGTTTGGCTGCAATGATCCATCTGACAAACCATATTCCTTCTCACCCAAATTTTGTTGTTTCCATGAACATAACCACCTAAAAATCAAAGACCCAATTGAATCTTTCCTTCTCGATGGCATTGTATTGCAGATAACAATAGCAAAAGAGAAGCACGAGAGGGTTTGGATGACTGTAGAAAAGACAGTTGAGGGAAGGAGTTTGGATGAAGATGGAAGGAATGTAGACTCCATGGAAAAATGGGAGAATGGGAGCTCGAAATCCAGTTCACACCCAATGGAGGGAAAAATCGCTCCAAGAAATCCTCATACCTGGAAATTGGGGGCTATTGAAAAGGAGCAAATCAATTTCATGGGGGCGAAAACCATTTTTTTTTCTCTCCCTCCTAAATTTACATGGGATAATGATTTATATATAATAAATAAATAAATAAAATGAGGGTGAATAACAATAAACCACTTTAAAACACTACCATACAAATTATTCGCCCAATCAAAATTTGAAACCCACTAAATTCGCCAATGTACGAAATTTTGCCCCTAAAATCTTCTATGATTACAACCCCTAATGTATCCATGAACATTTTTTCACCCCCATTCTCATTGATTAACATTAGAACAATTTTTATGGATTGGATTGCATGATCCTGATACATTTTGAGCCAAATCTATTTTATATTTTAAGAGTTGTCATGCATGGCTATTCAAAGAGACTATTTGCTAATCTTTTACACATGAAGGATTATTCAGTTGGATTGGGCTAGAATCAGCTGTACTTAAGCCTGTGGGGTCTCTTTTTCAAACCCCACAATGACACAATAACTTCAGGGATCTTCGCAAGCATGTTTTATTTTGAATATATGAGTATTATTTTGAAATAATTTCAACCTTATGAGTTAAAATTGCCAAAAATAATTACGTTGATGGGAGACACAAGGAAGTCTGTCTCCTTAACAAATGGATTATGTTATGCTATGAAGATTGTTATCTGTAGGGTATTCACAAGGGGGTCCCACATATTAGTTATTATTTAATTGTGACCCTTTTATAATTATTACTCCCCCCCCTCCCTCCCCTCCTTAACTAAAGTTAGTTAAGGTCTTATGTTAGCTTAACTAATGAGTTAGTTCAACTATTATAACCAATTGTAATTTGCTAAAAGTTGAACTAAGGGGAGGAACAAGGGAGGATAGAAGGACAAATCATGCTAAGTTTGAATTCAGGTCGAGATAATTCGTCTTTCATTCATTCATATTTTCATCATAGCCTAATTCTCTTTTGTGATAGCAGGGTCTTATTGTAGACAACAATATTCAGGGCTGAATCAAATCATTCAGACACTTGTTCTTCAGAGGTGTTGATCTATATTTGATAGTCTGTGTAGGCTTGTCTATTTGTGAATTAGCTTTCATGACTGATAAAGATTATTGTGCAGAGTCGAGTCGGAAGCGATTTGTGGCAATCTGATCCATCTTTTAGAGTTCAGTTTTGGTTTTCTGTTAGATATATTTTTGTATGTTCCATCGGGGATTTATATGTTTGACTTTGGTCCAATATTTCTTGTGAAGTTTTTTAAATACAATGACTCTTTGATGAATTTGAATGAAATAAAGGATTTCTTTATGTCTCACCTATTGTAACGATCCCCCTCGGCCAACCTGAGGCCGGGGTACGCCACTCCAGAGAAACCACTCATGCTCTGACACCTGTCGGTAACATTCCCAACCATTAGGTCGATCCATGCTACTCTAGGGAACACTTTTGTTCCCATACTATGTAACATATAGTAGCATACCCAGTAGTCAACTAAGCAATGCCACATAAATTTACTCTTTAGATTGCATGCAACTAAACATATACATACAACACGCTCGCAAAATCTTTGCATATAAACATAAACAAACATTTACTTTCTATAACATACATCTTTTATATTTAAATAATAGTAGCTACCGATCTGCATCATTTATAGGAAATTACCATAAGCACACAAGCAATCATAATCACATATATGATAACATCATAACATAGGCATGTAAATAACAAAACAACATATCAATTTATCATACAATTGGTACTTATCTTAGAAAGACTATCACCAACAGCTTACAGACTGTCCATGAACCTCCTAGCCATAGACTACACTATTCATCACTCTCAACAGTGAGTCACCCTCGAGCTGGGACTGAACTCCACCCAGGGTAAAGGGATTCCTATCTAGGCTAAGGCTCATGGACAACAGGAAAGACTCGGACTCAAGTGATCACTCAACTAACAGCCTACAACCTCTCATTCTACACATGCCTATCCCACCCAAGGAAGTGTGCCCCTTCTCTTCTCAATAGTCCCTTGGCTGCCCCACTTCCCTTCCAGGGCTTCAGTAACAGGTCAGACTGGAGGTCTCAGAGCATTGTAGGTATAGTTTAGCACCTTCGGAAATCAATCCCTAGCAATTCTCTCGCTTAGATAACTGGTCACGGGCCTGACAACCCGCTTCTTCAATCCCACTCCAAACTAACTAGGTACACCAACCAAAATGGGTGTGGAAACAAGATTCAGAAAGGTGAAATGGTTGTCTCAAGGATAACAGAATGTATGAGTAAAATGGTCATGGAATCATTGACTGGATAACTGAGTGTGTTTCATAATCATTGTGAAATCTTCGTGAAAAGTGATGGTGAGAATGATGGCCATCCCCCCCCCGNCGTTCATAAGGTATTCGTGAGAAAATCCCCCAATGAGCTAAGTTCCCCCATGATATGAAAGCATGTCCCCAACTTGACACTTGTCATAAAGGAAGTTACTTTTGTGTGCTTGTCCCCAAATTTAGAACTTAGGATAAAATAATTATCCATACTTTATGTTTTAGGAAATATTAATATAATATTCCCTTGACTTTTGGCCCTCCCTTTCCACAAATGCTGAAGTTAAGTCCCCCATCTCTTTTATCGTGGTTGTTCTGTAGGTAGTGATGTATTTTATATTAATCATGAGTCATGTACAAAGTAGGCACATTAGTCCTTGACATCTAGGTGTTCTGGCCTAATACCAAAACATAACAATTTTGGCTTATAATACTATCTCACCAGCCTATAATGCATATCGTATACATAAAGGTTCATTGACCTTATTATTGCGTGCACTTTAGTTATTGTGTGCGCTATCCATTGTCCCCAAGGTTGTGCGCACTTTAGTTACTATACATGGTATCTTGCGATGTGCATATTACATCATTTTACTGCGTAGTTCATGCGCACACTATGACACATGATGTGCATTATCAAATGAGGTCAAAACATTTTACCACCTTAAGTATATTTATATTACATTTACAATTGAGCTCGGTCAAGGGATATTACAATCCCCTCCCCTTATTTATGCACTATCCTTAGTGCATCATACACCCATACATATAAGATTTTTTTCAAAAATATGCGGGTATTATGTTCGCATTGCATATTCATGCTCCCAAGTATCATCCTCAGGGTTGTACCAGGTTCATTAAACATTTACAATCCCTATGGCTCAGTTCTAGAGCTGTTTGACTTTTCGATCCAAAATGTGCACCAGATGCACTTGAAAAGCACCTTCTTGCTCCACCTGAATCAAATTCCAATCAATAACATGATTAACATCGAGTATATATTTATTTAGCAATGATACATGTAAGACATTATGAACAGACATAGATGCAGTCAATGCAATCATATAAGCAACTGGACCAATCCTCTCTAGGATTTCAAATGGTCCACAAAACCTGGCTACTAACTTGCCACAACTTCCCAGCTTTAGGGAACTCTTGTTAGATTTCACTTTCAGGAAAACATGATCACCCACTTTGAATTCTCTATGGATTATGTTTTTATCAGCATAAATTTTCTGTCTGTCTTGGAAAAATTTCAAATTCTGCTTAATTTTTAACATTTGGTCCTCCATCTCCTTGAGCAACTCTGGCCCGACTACTGTTCTATCAGTTGGGTTATCCTAGCTACTGGACTATCCTTCTTCTATAAAGTGCTTCAAATGGGTTCATCTTCACTGATGCCTGATACCCATTATTGTAAGCAAATTCTACCAAGTGTAAGTATTCTTCCCATTTCGATGATTTGTCCATCACATACCTTCTCAAGAGATCTTCTATCACATTGTTCACTCTTTTTGTCTATCCATTAGAGTCGAGATGATAAGTTGTACTAAAGTTCAGATTCATTCTGAATTCTTTGAAGAATCCTTTCCAGAAATTTGAGGTGAATTTCGGGTCCCTGTCAGACACAATTGTTTCAGGAATTCCATGCAATTGTTCCACTTCCTTCATCAAAATATTAATGACATATGCTACCTTGTGAGTAGTTTTTAGTGGAATAAAATGGGCAGATTTTGTAAGCTTGTCCACCACCACCATAATAGAATCATGCATCTTTCTTGTTCTAGGCAATCCCGTAATAAAATCCATTGTCACCACTTCCCACTTCCATTTAGGAATGTGTAAATCTTGTAGCAATCCTGCTAGGTTCCTATGTTCTGCTTTAACTTTATGGAATTCCATACATCTTGCCATGTATTATGGTATCTCTCCCTTCATACCTGGCCAAAAGTATTGGCTCTTGACCGCTGCTACGGTTTTCTGATATCCAGGGTTCTCTGCATAAGGAACGTTATGCATCTCATGCAAAATTATACGTTTCAAGTCCTGGACATTTGGTACGCAAATTCTGTTCTTGTGCAATAGTATTCCATCTACTCCCAACTTATAAATATCCATCTTCCGAAGTATCTTACCCTATTGTAGCATTTCTACCAATTCTTTGTACTGTAGATCTGTATTTGCAGCCTCCAGAATTTTGTTTTTAACATCAGTCCAATACATGTTGATGGTTGTAGCATGTAGTTCATGCACCCTCATGCTGAGTGCATCAACCACTTTATTTTCTTTCCCTTTGATATACTTTATATCAAATTTATATTCCCTTAGAAATTCTAACCATCTTATTTTCCTAGCATTTAGATTTCGCTGATCAAATAAATATTGCATACCATTGTGGTCTGTTCTTATCTCAAACCTCTTTCCCATGAGGTAGTGTCTCCATTTCCTCAGGGCATGTACTATGGCTACCAATTCCAAATCATGAGTGGCATAGTTTCTTTCATGTTCTTTCAACTTCCTTGATTCATAATGTATCACGAATTCATTTTGAATGAGGACTCCACCAAGTCCTTCATTATATGCATTTGTGCATACAATGAAATATTCATTTGGGTTTGTATTCCTTAGTATTGGAGTACTTGTTAATAATTGTTTCAAATGTTGGAAACTCCTTTCACAGTCCGACATCCACTGAAACTTCATACCCTTTCTTTGCAAGGAAGTGATTAGGTGTGCTATCTTTGAGAATCCTCCAATGAATCTCCTGTAGTAACCTGCAAGGCCCATGAAAGATATGACCTCTGTCACATTCTTTGGCGTTGACTATTCTCTAATGGCTTCTACCTTCTCAAGGTCCACTACTATCCCATCTTTTGAGATGATATGCCCCAAACAATGATTTTTTTTCTGATAAAATGATCACTTGCTCAATTTGGCATACAATTGATGTTGCCTTAATACTTTCAACACCATCCTCAAATTATGTTGATGATCTTCCTCTGACTTGAAATATATAAGAATTTCATCCAAAGAGACAATGACAAACTTGTCCAAATACTCTCGGAAAACACCATTCATTAAGAACATGAAAACAGTTGGTGCATTTGACAACCCAAATGGTACCACTGTGAACTCATAATGACCATACCTTGTCTTGAAGGAGGTATTGATAATATATTCTTCTCTAATTCTTACCTGGTGCTATCCTGATCTAATATCTATATTTGAAAATATCCTGGCATCCTTCAATTGATCAAAGAGGTGATCAATCCTTGGTAGATGATACTTTTTCTTAACAGTCACTTTATTCAATTGTGTGAAGTCAATACACAATCTTAACGTTCCATATTTATTTTTCACAAACAATATTTGGGCACCCCAAGGTGATACACTTGGGCATACATACCCCTTTTTCAAAAGTTTTTCAAGCTTCATTTGCTACTCCTTCAATTCTGGTGTACTCATTATGTAAGGAGTCTTTGATACTGGCGCTGCTCCAAGCATCAAAACTATAGAGAAATCAATGTCTCTCCTTGGGGGTAGTCATGGTACTTCCTTGAATACATCTTCAAACTCTTTTAGGACTGCATAATCCTCCAAATTTGGCACCTTGTATTTAGGTGTCTCTTCCATATGAGCTACGAAAATTTGACATCCTCTTCTATAATGTTTCTTCAGTTGCAATGCTGAAATTTCTCTAATGGTTACTGCCTTGAAAATTCCCTGCACTATCCTTTGGTTCCCTTATTCATCCAAGTAAGTGAATTCTTTGTTATGACAATCCAATAGAGCATGATGTGGGTCCAACCAATCCATCCGAATTAAACAGTCATAGGAACCTAAAGGTAAGATGTTCAAATCTTCTTTGGTATTCAGTCCATTCATGTCTATGAGGCAAGACTTAACCATCTAATTAACTTTTCTTATGGCTCCTGTAGCCAATTGCACCAACCAGGTTTTCCCATGCTTGCTTCTTGGAAATTTCAAACTTTCCACCATCTTAGGTTCTATATAACTATGACTAGATCCTGAATCAATTAAAATAGCAAGGGTTTGGTTGTTGATCATAACTTCCACTTCAATCATGTGGGACTGATACTATGCCTTCTTGTTGTCCAGGGCTGCATAAATCCTTGTAACATTTATTCCCATGTCCTCTACTGTCTCAACTCATTGTACATTGTGAACAACCCTACCTTTTTCACCTCTGTGAGGACAATCTCTAAACCTATGGTCTCCTTTACAACCCCAACATTTCCTAGGTGGTTGTCTTAGCCCTTGAATCCCTGTATCATTCACTCTGGTTTCCTTATGAGTTTGTTGCCATTGTGGATTATTTCTAAAGAATGGTGTCTTATCTCCCTTCTTCCTCTGATCCATCATGAATTTCTTATTGTCTTCCCAAGCCTTTTGGAAAGATGGCCTTACTTTCAACTGGTCATATAAGCATTTAGCTCTCCTTATGGTCTCTTCTAATTTCTTGGGATCATCATATTTTATTTTGTCACTGATGAACGATGGAAATCCACTTAAATACTGTTGAATCTTGACTGTCTCATCCTTAATGAAAGAGACATACTTCAGCAGTTTTAGAAACCTCCTCTTATATTCATCTATGGTCGTACTTCCAAGCTTGATTTCAAAGAACTCTTTCATTTTCTTTTCATGGTATCTCTTAGTCAAGTACTTCTTCTCAAAATACTTCTTGAATTCCCTCCAAGTAACACTTTTATATACAATGTGTTGTACTTGTACAAGTTGATCCCACCACATGGAGGCCTTTTCTTTGAGTTGATAGATAGTGATTCTACCTTCAGCATGAGAAGAATAATTATGCAATTGAAAATACTTCCTCATGCCTAGCAACCATGTTTCAACTTCTTTATCCTAATTGTACTCACCATCAAATGTAGGAGATTTGATTTTGTTCATTTCTCCTCATAGCTCATCCACCCCAGATCTCTTATACATTCTAACAGGGGATAGACTTGAGTTGTTTCCTACTTTCTTATGGGAATTCCTTTGGGGATGATTGTGATGTCTACTAGCACTTTTTACTTTTCCTTTCTCCTATGAATATTTGTGACTCTCAGATCTACTTGAGTCACTCTCCTTAACCAAATTCTTCTCTATTCTATTCAAACCTTCCAATAGCTTCATGTTGAGGTCATCCTGCTACTCTTTGTCTTTCATAAGCCTTTCATTATCATCTTTGTGGCTTGGAAATCTTTCTGCAAATTCTCAATGGTCTCAGCCATATTCGTATCTTCATTCCTTTCTTCTCTATGTTCATTGGATTTCGTTCCTTCCATGCCCAAATGGAAATCCATCCCTCTTCTCTTCTCTGGATGACTGTCATCCCCCTATGCCTCTTCCATTCCTACGAAATCTTCACTGGTCTGACCTAACTGATTTGTTTTTAATTCTGCAAAACATGCAGCCTTCGAAACTAATCAGGCTAACAATTCAACAATTCATGAGAATATGCACCATTTCGATTCAACATACACATTAGCATTATCACTCCCAGTTTCTTGGTGATATCACCATGACAATTCTAGATAAGACCCAAGTCTCGAGAACACTCATGCACAGTGCCTTCCGAGATACACTTGTGCGAGAAGGTGGTTTTGTCGAAACCACTTTTTCCAAGGCGTGATATCATGTGTCTCAACATGTCAAATCCACCCCTCGTGGAGTGGGCGACGGATAGTCAGATCACCCTGCTCCATTCATTTAGTACTTCGCAGCCATGTGATGTTATCTAAATGCCTCCATGTAATGAACTCAAAAGCTAATCATTTGAAATGGATTGGTCAAGCATGGAAACCCAACGCTCTTGTATGTAATCTATCTATGCTTCATAAATGGAGTTCTATAATTACCACTCCCCAAGTATGAAGATATATGCGTATCCATAAACGAAGTAATCTCTAAGATGCTCGACTTCCTTCTTTCTGTAAAGACACATTCCGGTATCCCCAACCTGAGATACATGGACAAGGCTCAGTCGAGTGAGACTGGTTATTCAAGAAACATGCTAGGCTTTCCTACGAATAAGGAGGAAAGGGTCCTTGCGCACATTCTAGCAACTAAGTTCCACATAGAGTCGGTTATATACTTGCGATTGGAAGTCAGGCTGAATCCCACTATAAAGGATTTATTCATCAACATTCCATCCGCTAAGAAGAAAAGGA
This sequence comes from Picea sitchensis, assembly GCA_010110895.2. Classification (NCBI taxonomy): domain Eukaryota; kingdom Viridiplantae; phylum Streptophyta; class Pinopsida; order Pinales; family Pinaceae; genus Picea; species Picea sitchensis. The sequence continues at coordinate 22,790 of SNQJ01S0025016.1, forward strand.
GTAAGCAGCATAAGAAGGAGGAATCTATGGTTGAATCAGCCGAAAGTGTTGGAGAGAATCAACCAGTCTGGTTAGACTCTTCTTTAAAGGCGGAGATTGCTAAGCTGAAGTAAGTCTTCAACTAATATAAGCATGTATCAACGAATTTTGAATAGTTGGTAGTGGAGGTAAAGAGTACAAGAGATGATAGGCCTATTCTTCAAATGACCATTTTTACAACAGGCTAACTGTTGTCATCACCCTTTTGTAATTTTGTGATTAATCTGATTATATAAATACAAAAATGGATTTTAGACTGTTTTATTACAATTTCTATTTGGTGATGTTATGTCTCTTGTTTTATTTTATAATAAGTTTTTCTTGTAATCTTATATTTTATTTTCATCTGTCTAAATCGGGGGAAATTAAAACTCGAAATTATTTTTAATTAATGATTCAATGCGGTTATGTGTTTCTTTTTCTTTTATTATTATGAAATTTAAACTCAGAATCATCGCCTTCCAAGAGACTTTTCACACATTAACTTGACATGTTCATTTATATTTATCGTGCATAGCAATATTACAAGGTAAAACGCTTCTACGTGCACCTACATCTACTGTGCATTTCATCTTCGTTGTACCGACTACTTACATGCACTACTCTGGCGTTGTACACCAATATCCACTGTGCACAGTTTCGATACTGCACACCGATATTCCACATGCATTTTCATTCTATGCATGCACCATGTCAAGTTTAACATATTCCTTAGCACTCAAATATCTGCGCACACTACTGAATACACCGTTGCGAAACAACTTGTACTTATACTTATGCGCATACTAACAAAACTCATCTATGTTAAGCAATACTTGCGCACCCCATGTGGACCTTACTATGTGTGTGATTAGCGCGCACGACTAATTTGAGCGCGTGCATATACACATAATAATATTCCACACAACGCCACAATTTACCATGCACACTGGCACACCAATGTTTTCCCATGCGGTGTCAAATTTACGACGCATGCCAGTACGCCAACCTTTTCCAAGGACACTCCGTGACTCCAATTCTGGTCACTTTGAAGTTACTTTTCTATGAATATTCACTTCAATTGCACCCCTCTGGCCCATCCAAGCTCAATGTTGAACTAAGGCTCTCATACCATACTGTAATGATCCCCCCCGGCCAACCTGAGACAAGGGTATGCCACTCCAAAGTAATCACTCATGCTCTGACACCAGTCGATAACATTCCCAACCATCAGGTCGAGCCATGCTACTCTAGGGAACACTTCCGTTCCCATATTGCAGAACATACAGTAGCATACCTAGTAGTCAACTAAGCAATGCCACATAAATTTACTCTTTAGACTGCATGCAACTAAACAAATACATACAACATGCTCGTGGAAGCTTTACATCTAAACATAAACAAACATTTACTTTTTGCAACATATGTCTTTTATATTGAAATAACAGTAACTACCGATATGCATCATTTATAGGAAATTACCCATAAGAACACAAGAAATCATAATCACATATATGATAACATCATAACATAGGCATGTAAATAAAAAAACATCATATCAATATATCATACAATTGGTACTTATCATAGAAATACTGTGACCAACTTCTTATAGACCATCCATGAACCTCTCAGCCATAGACTTCATTGTTCATCACTCTCAATAGTGAGTCACCCCTGAGTTGGAACTAAACTCCACCCAGTGTAAAGGGATTCCTATCCAGGCTAAGGATCATGGACAATAGGAAATACTCCCTCTCAGGTGCTCACTCAACTAACAGCCTACAACCTCTCATTCCCCACATGCCTATCCCACCCAAGGAAGTGTGCCCCTTCTCTGCTCAACAATCCTTTGGCTGCCCCACTTCTCTTCCAGGGATTCAACAACAGGCCAGACCGGAAGTCTTAGAGCGCTATAGCTATAGTTTAGCACCTTTGGAAATCAATCCCCAACAATTCTCTCGCTCAGAGAACTACTACAGGCCTGACAACCCACTTCTTTAATCCCACTCCAAACTAACCAGGTACACCAACCAAAAAGGGTGTAGAAATAGGCTTTAGAAAGGTGAAATGGTTTTCTCAAGGATAACAGAATGTATGAGTTAAATGGTCATGGAATCATTGACTGGATAACTGAGTGTGTTTTGGAATTACTGTGAACTCTTCATGAAAAGTGATGGTGAGAATGATGGTTTCCCCCCCTGTTCCTAAGGTATCCGTAAGAAAATCCCCCAATGAGCTAAGTTCCTCCATGATATGAATGCATGTCCCCAACTTGACACTTGTCATATCAGAAATTACTTGTGTCCACTTGTCCCCAACTTTAGAACTTAGGATAAAATAATTATCCATACTTTATGTTTTAGGAAATATTAATATAATATTCCCTTGACTTTTGTCCCTCCCTTTCCCTAACTAGTGAAGTTTAGTCCCCCATCTCTTTTATTGTGGTCGGTCTGCGTGTAGTAATGTATTTTATATTAATCATGATTCATGTACAAAGTAGGTGCATTGGCCCTTGAAATCTAGGTGTTCTAGCCTAATACCAAAACATAAACATTATGGCTTATAATACTGGCTCACCAGCCTATAATGAATATCGTATACATAAAGGTTCATTGACCTTAGTATTGTGTGCACTTTAGTTATTGCGCGCGGTATCCGTTTTCCTCAAGGTTGCATGCACTTTAGTTACTACACGTAGTATCTTGCGTTGTGCATATTACATCATTTTACTGCGTTGTTCATGCACACACTATGCCACATGATGTGCATTATCAAATGAGGTCAAAACAACTCACCCTCTTAAGTATATTTATATTACATTTACAATTAGGTTCGGTCAAGGGATATTACACCTATCTTCATTATGATCTTGGTGTCTTTATTTCTGTTATTATATTTATTTTCAGCAACTGATATTTTCATAAAAACACATAAAAAGTAATTTTCCAGCAAGCTTTTTGTTGATAAAAAAGTAGCCTAAGCACTTGTAATTAATACTGGTGAGTTAGGATACATATTTTTGTTGGCTATAAATGTAGGGTGATATTCCCAGCTACTTTACTTTAGCCAAGTAAAGTCTGGAAATGCTTGAGTAAGATCAATCCATATCTTTTTCTCAACATTTATTTGGCAACCATATTGGGGAGATCTTTGATATCTCTCTAGTTAATATTTATACTCGATTCTCATCGATGCATCTCTCTGTTTTTGTTTTGATTCTTGGACTATTTTCTATTAATGATTGTTCCTGTCGCAAGGAAGCCCAACCTTGAGCCCAGTCTCCAAGACCATACCAACATTGCTTTGAACCTGTTTTATGTTATTTTAAACACTTCTAGGACCCGTACTGAGCTTAACCATTCTTGGGTAGTAATTGAAAGAGATATTAGTGTCCAAGAACAATTGGACGCTAGACGTAGGCAGCCCAAAAATCATAAATAAACTTTTGCTTCTTCGGCTTTGACCTTTCTTTCATGTCCTTATATTCTCATGCTTCTAGAAGAAGAAGATTCTTGTCACCTGAAATCAATCCTATTGCTGAGATAGGAGGGAGGAACATTGTGTTATATGCCCAAAAAAGTTCTCTAAGGAGGACTTTGTCTGATTCATCCAGCTCGTCCTTCTTTCCCCCATCTACCATCCAAAAAATGGCATTTATTGGTGGCTCTGGTGGGACTGGAAGTGCTCCATCTTCCCAATATTCATTGTCATCGGTGATTAGTAGCTTATACAACCACCATATCCTGGTCCAATCTACTACAAACCCCACAAAATTCATTAAAAAATATGGCATTTGTTTGTTCAAAGAAGATGCCACAACCACACCATGGCATGTGTCCTCTCCTCTTAACCTAGCACCTGCTACTCATCCGCTTCCAAAGTTTAAAGAGCATTTGCCTAAGTTTTAAGGAAATAACATTGTTAGTACCAACAAACACCTGGTAGAATTCTCTATTCTTGTCATAACATAGGGGCTAATGACAATGACACTTGCATGCACTTGTTCGTCAACTCCTTGGAAGGAAAGGCGGCGGCCAACTTTTTTGACCTTCCCCCTAGAATCCTGTCTACTTGGGAGGATTTAATTTATTGGTTTTTCTCTGCTTATGGGCAATCCAAAAGCCCTACTGAGAAGTTAAGGGAGTATAATAACGTCACCTACCAAGATGGTGACACCATCAGGTATTTCAACTTGCATTTCACCAAGTTGTATAATTAAATCCCTGAACTTATCCACCCTTAGAACCAAGCCACCTTAATGCATTACTACAATACATTTCCTTCTCCATACTATCATAGGATTGAAGAGAAAGCCATTGATAATCTCGGTTCTTCTCTACACACTTGTGCAGAGTACGAAGAACAACTTGAACGAACTGGTCTAGCCCAGGGAGAATCAGTTAGACAGATAGACATGTCTTCTCTCTTGTAGCTAGTGCAATATATGAACTAGAGTATGATATCATTTAAGCGAGAGAGTATTGTCTCCCCTCTCACCCTTGGAGCTTCACACTCTTCTACACCTCCTTTTAGAAAACCAGTCAAAAATAATTCTCAACCTAATGTTATCCTGCCTAGGAATTGGTGCAACTTTTCTGAGGAACACCATGAATAAACCACGTGTGAGGTAAGGAAGAGTGCCAGAGATAAGATCTTTGGTAAAATACCAGAAACCACTATCAACATCCTAGACTTTTCTGAACCAGAAGATGTCATGGTTATCAATACCAAAAACAAATCCTATGCCCCAAAAGGTAATTTTGACCCTCCTCGCAGTTCTTCTAACCCGAGCTCATTTGCAACCGATGTTGCACCCCAGGTTCCTAAAGTTCATGAGAGTCAAGGAATCACTCTCCCCCCCCCTTAAAATACAATATCTTGATTCAATTGGATAACATTGATTTAGATGCAACCCTCCTAGATATGGTTGTTGTCCTCAAACAACAGATGCATCTAAAACGATTCATGGAAGAAAAGGCTTCCGTTGTAGCCAATATTTCTGAGGAGGTAACAGAAGAGGATTCTTCTGTAAATAAGATAGGTGTAAATAAATTTAGATATCCTGTAAAAAATACACCTTTTATATTTCTGTAAAAATCATGGATAAAATTGCCCATTGTTGCCTCATTGATGGTGGTTTGGGCCCTAGCGTGATGTCGAAGATTATCATGGAGGATCTAGTCTTGTATTGTATAGATGAAAATGTTAGAAGCATGCACTCTTACAATAATCTAAAATAGAATACCATGGGCGAGGTTAAGGAGGTGACCTTAGTTTTGTGTGCCCACCCCGAAATAAGAACGACCCTCAGCATTTAGGTAATCGATATGCCTGTAAGAAATTACTCCATTATTTTGGGAAGAGATTGGAAAACCTTAACAGGTGGATACCTCTCACTCGACGGAACACATTTATTCATTCCTCTGAATGAAAAAAACATTACAGTTCTTAGAGAAGGAAGGGTGTCACCTTATATAGAAAGTGTCTCACAACCTAACGTAAACTATCTCAAAGAGGACCTTGGAGTATACTCCATCTTTGTGGAGAAGGACAATATTCCTTTGGAATAGATCAATTTAGATGATGGTATGTGGAAAATGCACTTTGATGGTGAATTCTCTTCGGTTTTGATCGGAAAAGCCACAGTATTGTCAATAGACTGTCGAAACTTCGACAGTCTATTGACAACACTGTGGATTTTCCAATCAAAACCGAAAATCCCAACCACAACAATCTCACTCATCAGGTGAATGCTCTAATGAGGGAAATGGGGCCGGTGTTGTCTTAATTTTCCCTACAGGGAAAATCCATAACTTTTCTTATAGGTTGGAGTTTGCTTTCACAAACAACATCACTGAATTTGAAGCCCTACTATTAGGCGTTGAAAACAAATATAATCTGGGGTGTCGTCAGCTATCAGTTTTTGGGGATTCTGAGCTTGTTGTTAACCTCGTACGTAAGATTTATTCCCCCAGCAACAATTTGATGAAATGACACACCCAAATTTTTTGGTCTCTTATATCAAACCTGTCATCTTTTAGTATCACTCACGTAAGAAGGGAACTAAACTCAGTGGCTAATCGGTTAGCTATTTTTGCATCCTCTCCTACTCGGAAACTTATGCCACATAGACTTGATTGTACCTTTCAGTCTCTATACTGTCCTCATATTCTCGACAATGTAGAATCATGATAGGTTTTCCCCAATGATGAGAGCATTTGTGCTTTCTTCCAAAATGAACCTTTTAAGCCTAAGGAAATTATATCCATGAAAGATAACAAGATTCCTAAAGGTTTAAATCCTCTAGAAAGTTTTTTTTCTTCGAGTGATGTAGGAGACAAGGAAAAACAAAAAGAAGAAGAGTAAAAAAGGAAGGTGGGTGAGACCATTTCCTTGAACATTGGGACACCTGAGACTCCAAAGAAGGTGAAAATAGGTGCCAAATGTTCAGATGAAGAGAAGGATAAGTTTGCCAAGTTGCTTGGCGAATTTCAAGATGTTTTTGGTTGGTCTTATGAGGATATTTGTGGCTTTGATCCTGGCCTTATAGAACACGCCATCCCCATTCAGGAAAGTGTAAAACTAGTTAGGCATAAACAAAGACCTATCAACCCTGCACTAGAAGAAACCATTCGAAAGGAGTTGGAAAAACTTTTGAAGGCTGGAATTATCTTTCCAGTCAAGTATTTTGAATGGGTTTCAAATCTAGTTCATGTTAGGAAAACAACCAGTCAGATTAGATTATGCATTGATTTTAGCACATTAAATCAGTCTAGTATAAAAGACTACTTCTCTCTTCCCAACATGGAAATGATCTTGCAACAAGTTGCAGGGTCGCAAATGATGTCCTGACTCAAAAAGAATTCCGGTTAAAATCAAATCAAGGTAAAGAGGACAGATAAATATAAAACCACCTTTACTACTCATTGGGGTATATTTTCTTATGAACGTATGTTGTTTGGTTTATCTAATGTAGGTGCCACTTTTCAAAGAGTTATTCAATTATCTTTTGACATTTTGATTGGTAAGATCATTCAGATCTACCTTGATAACTTCACAGTTTACTCTAAAATCCGATCAGATCATTTTGGCTATCTGAGAAAATATCTCATGCGGTGTAGGAAATTTGGTATTTCCGTAAACCCTTCCAAGTCCATTTTTGGTGTTACCGAAGCAAGCTCCATGGAAACATTATCTTCGATTCACGGATAAGTATAGACCCTGAAAGGATTGCTGCTATCCTTAACCGTCCTGCTCCTACTTCCAAGAAAGAGGTTGTAACACTCTGTTTCCCCTAGTCTGTAAAAATAACTATACTGGTCGAGAACTATGGAAGACTCAAAGATGTGAATGTGTGATTTTGAATGGACCTTAGTATAAAAGGTTGACAAATGTAAATAATGTTATGAATATATGTTGTAGGACTGCTGGGAGGGGGATGTGATGAAAAGAGACCACGATGGCTGATGAAAGGTGGTGGAAGGCACCTGGAATGGTGGTGTTAACTTCCACCAAAATCAATACTATATTTGGTCTTCACTGGCCTAAAGATCAAGAGTGTCTCGCTGGCCCTGAAATGAACTACTCGCCAGGTTGGTAGGTGAAGAGGCTCCTCATGAGTTAATGAGGAATGGAGGTGAACCGCCCATCCATGGAAGCCTTAGACCTGACCACCATGGGGAATTTCATGCCACACGCAACTTCGCCGGAAAAGAAAAGGCAGGACAGAGGTGTGGAAGGGGGTAGTCGCGATAGAAACCACAAGAGGGGATAAATTGGAAGGACTCTGGAAAAATATAGAGAGTGATTGATAAACAAAGAAGAAGGAGAGTAACCTTCGTTCTCGACTTCTGACGAACAGAGACTCAGTCTCATAGGATCGTGGTCTAAGCTTGGGGGTGGCTAGTGGTAAATCCATTCAGAATCACTGAGCCTAT
>SNQJ01S0025016.1:45884-61683 GCA_010110895.2 Picea sitchensis
AAAAGATAGAGCGTGGACATTTTATGATGTTTCAGAGTTTTTGCTCCTAGGAAACACAGGTGTGAAACCCCCCTGTCCTCGCATATCGTGAAATCCCGATAGGAAAAATCCTGAAAGGGATTAGCACACATGGTTTTGGTGTTTCAGCATTTTGGTACCCAAGATCTCCAAAGGTCAGTTTTCCTCATGTTCGCTAGAAACGAAATTTCGATGGATGAAGCCCTAAAATGAGTTTGGAAGATATAGGGTCTTCAGTGTTTCGACACTCAGGAAACTGAAGGGTAGGAGTCCCTCGCCTTCTTATACCATGAAAACCTGTTATGCGAAACCCCAAAAAATGGAGTGTCAGGTTTCAATCCAAGGCATTATTAATTGTGACGAACTATTGGTTCCCTTCAGGTTTCAGCACCTCGAAAGTCAAGGAACCGAGAATACATGCTTCACGATTTCCCGAATCATGAAATCCAGGAGAAACTCCCTGCTAAGGCCTGTGGTCATCGTCGATGATCATATAGGTACGAATAAGGGATGGTAGGGTCTACAACAAGCCCCATAGGAATTCGGGGATTCTGTCGCTCGAAGAAGAGAAGGAAAAGCCAGAAATTTTTTATCCCCTTGGTGGGTGTGTTACAGAGGTTCAAGCCTTTATGGGAGTTATTAACTTCGTCCGTAGGTTTGTTCCAAATTTTGCAGTAATGGTCAAGCCAATCCATAATCTACTTAAGTAGGACTATTCTTTTTCCTGGACTGATGAGGTTGGAAATGATTTTTAAGGATTAAGAAAGCGATCATCTCTACACCGGTTTTGGCAAAGCCAAATTTTGAGAAGGAAATCATGATTTATACTAATGCCACTTAGGAGGCAACTTCTATTGTCCTCATGCAAGATTATGGTCGAGGAAATGAAAAACATGTGGCTTACATGAGCCAAAGTTTGTCTGATGATGAATTTAAATACTCTTTTATTGAGAAACATGCATTTTTCTATTTTTAAGGCCGTTGATAAGTTTCACCACTATATCTTAAGTAATAATACGTTGGTAAAGGTCCCTTTACCTGCTGTCAAGTTTTTTCTCTCACAAACTTATCTTTTATGAAAACTTGCGCATTGGCTTGCCAAGATACAGGAGCATGATTTAAGTATTGTGAATTCTAATACTATCAAGGGACGTGACCTAGCCCTTAACTTAGCTCAACATGCCTAAAATGGTGAAGAAGTTGATGAAGAAGATAGTTCCCTTTCAACTCTCTTTTACATTGATGATCAGACCCTCCCTGTGTCTGAGCATCCTTGGTACAAAAATTGGTTTATTATTTACAGAACCAAATATGTCTAGACAACTTGGACACTCCTCAAAGGATGAGACATCGTCTTGAATCTGCGAGATATGTCATTATAGGAGACTTGTTATTTCGAATATATGTTGATGGTGTGCTACTCTGTTGTGTAAATAATGAAGATGCACATAAATTGTTGCAGGAAGCTCACTATCATTTTTCTGCAAAGACCACTACATTAAAAATAATTAGGAAGGGAAACTATTGGCCTTCAATCTTTCGTGACTCTTATGTTTTTTTGAGGTGTTGCGACAAATTCCAAAAGTTTGTTGGGAAAGAATGCCTTTCAGTTATGCCCTTGCAACCAGGCCTAACAGATTTTCCCTTTTCTAAGTGGGGACTGGATTTTATTGGTCGTATTAACTCTCCTTATTCATCTGGGCAAGTTTTTATCTTGACAACCATAGACTATTTTATGAAATGGGATGAAGTTGTCCCTCTTAAACATTCCACAAATGATCAGGTAATTTCATTCCTTGAAAATAATATCTTTTCCATATTTGGTCTTCCATTATAAATTATTATAGATAACGACCCTGCTTTCATTTCTAATAAGTTGACTCATTTTCTAACCAAGTTGGGGGTTAAACATTTCACATCATCATCTTATTATCCCCAAGGAAATGGGCAAGATGAGTCTACCAATAGAAATATGGTAAGGATCATTGAAAGGTTAATCGAGGATAAACCTCGTCAGTGGCACACCCTCCTCACTTATGCCCTCTGGGACGATCGAATTATTGCCAAGGTAAGTATTGATTATACCCATTTTCATTTGGTTTATGGTCAAGAAGCCCTCCTGCCAACTGATATGGAACTATCTTCCTTAAGGTTGAAGCTACAGACTGAAGAATTAAATTCTTCGGATGTTCCACAAAGAATAAATTCATTACTAGCTTTGGAAGAACAAAGGATGTTCACTTTGGATAATATTAAAAGGAGACAATATACCGTTAATAAATATTCAACAAGATTTTCAATACTATGGGATTCGGCTCACGCTGATAAGATAAGACATTCAAAATTTCAGAAATTATGGCTGGGTCCTTTCAAGATTTTTTTTGTCTTAGGGACAAATTCTTACATTCTAAAATTTTTGCAAGAGCGATTGTTTTCCTACAATACTAACGGTTCTCACTTGAATCATTACGTGGAACCAACGTAAAAATCTCTACATTGTTTGGTATTCTTCTGTGTACTAGTAGTTTATCTTTGCTTTCAATTTTTGTGCTCTTTTCCTTCTTACAACATTTTGATTTCTACTTCTAAGATGAATTTTATTTCTACTTTATGAATGGTTCTATCTCTACTTCTACTGTTTTGATTTTTTTCATTATTATTTCTATTTGGTTTTGGTCTTTATCATCTTTTAGAGTGCTCGATTTAGGATGTCGGATCATGTTTTCCACAGTAGCATTCTCGCAAGCATTGTTAGTCTATAACAATCAATCTTACACAATTTTTAAGGTGTCATCTCTAAAGGACCCTTGAAATTGCTATATATGTCCACTGTTGGGTCATAAAGAATTGGTTATCTCCCGCTTCTTCTCGCCATTTATTCATCCATTCAGTGTTTAAGAGAAAATAAAAAAAATTCCTCCTAGAATATCAAAGAATAGACTTTGGTCGATGGTTATGCATGCAGTGGTAAAATCCCCTCATAATTAACATTTTCCATGAGTTATTCCCAAATTCCAGACCATATTTCCATTAAATTTGCTCACTTCCCCCTGTTGCATAATCATTCGAGTTACGTTTTCTTGAGATTATTGTCCCTGGTCTGTGAAACCACAAATTCTGAGTTCTAATTTGTTAAGAACAAATTTCCTTGTGGATTTGCCAGTTTGTTGACGATTGAAATTGGCAACATAGTTCTACCCGCAAAGTGTTGCTAAAGCTATTATTATAATACTAAATAATACTAATAGGTGGGACCCCCTTGAACTTTTGGAGGATCGGGTCTTTTCATGTTTCCATGTTATGATGAGGTGCTGCAAGGGTTTCATGTTCGATGAAAGTGTGGTTTTCATTTATTAGTCTTTGCTAATGCATGATACTACAATGCCTATTCATTATGACATTTGTCCCTACACTCGCAGAACAAATGTTAACAAAATTTGCAGAACGATATTTTGAAGAAAAGCAAACAACATATCTAAGAAAAGTGAAAAGGAAAAACTAGCTCTGCGATATTATATGAATGGAATACTTGTTGATGATGGTTAATTCCTAACTAACAAGAAAATGGCAATTGAAATGTTAAAATTATGCATACCGTGGAATTTTTTGGTCGCATATTCTTGGAAAGTGATAATAGATTGGTTATGCGTTGATTATGCAATTAGTAGCTGATATGCATATGCTACGAACCTTAGTATCCTTTGGAATAAATGACTCTTGCAAATTCTTATGGTAATAGTAATGATTCTATTGTGTATTTGATGAGCATTTTATTTGAGCTATGTCGGGGATGTAATAGGAGTGGCATGTTTGGAAAAGTGGACGCAAATGGTTGGATTATGCTATGGTCTAAATATGTTGATATTATCGATGCCTCGGTTGATTAATGGTGATTAATGAGAGGTGCGTTGGCATGTATTGTGGATTAAATGAGAGATGGGTGGAGGCGATGTGCATTTACTGCAAATCACCTTTACCCTCTCGTTGGTCACCACCCTAGTCGGACTGATGTTTGATCTCACTGTTATGTTCACGCTCCAGATTTTTAGCAGGGTGAAACCGCTCAACCACCTCTCGTCTTAAGGATCTTGATTAACAGGTATGTATCTTTTGGTCGTTCTTGATGTCACTCTAGTTATGAAATGATTCTGGCTCAGTTGTGTGGGTTTGTGTATGGTTCGACTTGTATCAGTTTAATTTCATTGGAATGTCACTTCGGCTTGTATCAGTTTAAGTTCATTGGAATGTCGGTCTTCCTAGGTATAGTTCCTTATTATCACTTCCCATTGGTTGGAGGGATTTGGTTAAAATCAGGGCTGGTTTATTGTCTTTGCGGTTATCGAGTTAAATTGAGAGCCCTGTTTTCTTGTTTTGGACTTGCAAAAGAATTGTCTCCCATCCACAAACACCCCAACCCTTTGGGAGTACACCTTCGGCCTCAAAGTCTCACTGAAATCAGTCTTGTTCCTTCTGTGAAAATCCACTCTTCCAACCCTTACCCTCTAGGCTAGGGTTGCATAGGGAAACTTTTATTCCTGTAAAGTGGTTTCCCGTTATTTTGGTTTATTACCTTGGGAATGGGCTCACCTGTGAGTCGTATAGTCGTCATGTTGTTATGGTTACCTGTCACTGCCTCTTTGATATTAGAATAAACCTTACATTGGTACTTAAGGTCACAGTCACCCACCTTATGCTAAGTAATTCGATGTTTTTTAAATGGAAGGGCCTCTACCCTATGTCGATTCGGTGGCTGGTTATGTAGAAGCTACCATGGCTGGTTCGGTTGGTTCTTCCTCTACCACAGTGGTATTTGTTAGTTGGTATACAGTCACTAAGATCCACACTTTTGATGTTTTGGTTGGTGGCTGACATTGGTTACGATTTTGGGGATTGCTCGCGTCGATCACGTTCTGTATAGGGTTTTTGAAAATAAATTATTGGACTGAGTATATTGCATCTTCTGTTGTTGGTTGAGTAATCCTGAGTGCGCACAACTTGGTCGACCACGATTGGCTAAATCAATAGCTCAACATGATTTATTGAGTTCTATTATGGTCAACTATTGTTGTGTGTTATGGAATAGCGTCATCATGAAGTTTCCTCAATTACACACCGCGTGTTATTAATGGAAAATCGGCCATTGTTGATGACAGGCATGTTGGTTATTTGTTCAAGTTTTAAGTCACTTTGAGTGTTTTGTTTTACAGTGGCATGGTTACATATCCCTTGAATTTTTCTCAATAATGATTGTTTGGTTGTATATTGAATTGTCATTCTAGTCCTGGCATGTGAGGTTTTGGTATCTTGATTATTTTTTACATATACATGTGGGAACGAATATCATTATGGACCTTGATTGACTCTATTGCACAAGTAGCAACTTCGTTATTATTTCAGAAATATGACTTTTAAATATAGATATTGTAAACAGATCTAGATATTGTTAATGTAAAGTAGGTAGATATGAATGTTAGATTAGATAGTTTAGAAGTATAGGAGGGAAAACGGATATAGACACCCTCACCCTTGTATCATTGTAACTTTGGATGATCATTCAGAATTCATAAGTAGTAGAGATGTAGCAGAGAGCTGTAGAGAAGAAACCATGTACATGAGCACTTGAGTTAATATATGAAGCTTTGACTCAACTATCATGGTGTTATGATGCTTACTGTTTACATTTGTTGAATGGTATGTTTACAGTTGATTTGTTTCTCTGTTATGCATTTGTTTCAACGCTGCATTGTTTGTATGATTTCATGGTGAATGTATGAAGTCTGAGAGATGAGAAGAATGAGTTTTAATTGTTTCTCTTCCTGAGAATTCCTGCAATGAGTGCAGTGAACGTCCGTAAGGTGTGCGTTGATGAGGGGTTTGAGTTTCATCTCACAAATCTCAGGAGAGATATCGTTGTTCTCATACCAGCTGAAGTGCAGGTGAAGCACAAAGCCATGCAAGGTGTGCACAGGCTGGTTGGAGCCTTAGAACTTATCAGCTAAGGGGATGATGGAGAGGACCACTATTGCAAAGAGTGCACAGGGTTGGAGACTCAAATAACCAGAGGTTATTTGAATATTTGCAGCAAGGAGTGTGAGCAGGGATCCTTTTAGGAGCTTGAGTTTACAAGTGAAAGATCAGGTAGGATAACACCTTTGAAGTGCTCAAAGGGAGTTGGAGATTGAAATCATCTTGTAGAGGTTAAGTTCAAGAGGGAGAGTACCGAGTCGTTTGGACAGGGATCATTGAAGAGTGAATCTGGTCAGAATTCTCCAGAGAGAACTTACGAAGTTGTGAGGATCGTAGGATCCAAAGGAGTTGTAAGGTGGTTAGGAGTTGGATGAATCCGCCACCCTGACATCAATAATCAACATGGACCATTGATAGTGATATTTTTGAGCCGTCAGATCATTTCAGGGATTTGGGATTCAAAAGTTTGGAGTGCAGGCCAAAATCCTTGGTCACACACATTCCCAGGTCGCAAAAAGGATTATCAGGTGTGGAATTTCAGAATTTTGGTAATTCAGGGTTCGACATACTGTAAATTCCGATGACAAGGAAACAAGACTCTTTTCATTGAAAATCCCAAAGTCGCGAAACGTGGTGTGCCTTTGGTGTGGGATTTTGGCATTTCGATTTTTCGGAGTTCGGGAAGTAGAGGAGGCAGTGACTTTGGAATCGAGAGTTTCAAACTTCTAGTTCATGAAATCCCAAAGAGGGAAAGGAAAATTTCTCGAAAAGTCGAGGGGCAATAGTCATTGGCACCAATCGGGTTTTGGGATTCAAGAGGTAGAGTTGCATGGTCAACGCAACTCCCAAAATTATGAAAAGGGAAACATCGAAAAGGTGGGTCCCAAGTCTCAGTCAGAAGGTACGTACGGCGAAAGTAAAAAAAAGGGTCAAGCTTCAGTGAAAATCCTGAAAGGCCATCGATCTCGCATTCCTTGGGACGTTGAGCCCATTTTGAAATTTTGGAATTTCAGAGTTCGGGGAATCATAAGGGAAGAGGAACGCCTGTTGGTTGTTCACTCAAAGCCTTGAAAGACAAAACTCATGTGCTTTTCGCATTGGAGGAGTCAACCTTCATTGACGTTTCGCATTTTGGCATTTTCCAAGAGCTGTGGAAATACATCGGGACACTCCAACTCCCGAAACCCGAAGTCCTTTGTGGCTTAAATAAAGGGTTTAATTAACCCTTGTCGTGGTTTTAGTGAAGATCCTAAGTGGATATTGGCCCGAGGGTAGGGGGTCTACGTCAAAGTGGTATCAAAGCACAAAAAAAATTCTTTGCTTTCTGTAGTAGAGAGAAAAGAGAAAAAAATTTCAGCAATGCCACCAAGAAGAAGAGATCGGGAAATGTCATATCTAGAAGTGGAAAGAGAAATGCGTGAGTTATGTGCCAGACTTGATGCTATGGAGACAACACAGAGGCGCACAGTCGATGCTGGGGATATCAGCAAAGTTGAAAGTGAAAATGAAGCTGGAAACGAAGGTGAAGAAGTTGCAGTCGAAGATGTTGCAGATGAACGCCTATTCAGGGCTGTTGCAAGGATAGGTGCCAAAGAAAAAATGGACATTCTAGTGTACGAAGGAAACTTGGATGTTGAAGAACTTCTAGACTGGATTAGATATCTATACAAATACTTCGACTATGAGGATGTCGAGGAAGATAAGAAAGTAAAACATGTTGTTAATGGACTTAAAGGGCATGCAACACTGTGGTGGGATGAACTGCAGGCTGACAGACGCTGCAAGGGAAAGTAGAAAATCAAACACTGGGATAGAATGGTTGCAAAGATGAAAGACAAATTTATATCCAATGATTATCAAATCACACTATTTCGGAAGATGCATAATTTGAGACATAAGCTGATGTCAGTGAAAGAATACACTGAAGAATTCTACAGGATAAACATCAGGGTAGGTCATCAGGAAAGCGATGATGGAAAAGTTTCCAGGTACATGAATGGTCTGCGATATGACATTCAATATGATATGAACATGATGACCATTTAAAATGTGGAAGATGCTTATCATATATCTCTGAGAGATGAAGAGAAGTTGAGCCGGAAGCAAGGTCAAAGAGGCCAAGGTAGAAGTCAAGCCAGAGGCAAAACGATTGCCCAAGACAGAACTCAGAGATCTAAAGAAGAGGGAAAGAAACCTCAAACTCAACCTGAGAGACGAAGACGCTCACGGGGAAGGCAGTATGCTGATAGAAATACTTTTCCTCAAGCTAGAGGAAGAGGCAGAGGAAGAGGAGGTGAGGTGAAATGCTTTGTCTGTGGAAAAATTGGACATAAATCCTATGAGTGTCCAGATAGGAAGAAAGATGGTGGTGAAACTCACATTACTGAAGCTCAAGGATGGAATGTTGAGGTAGAATATGTTGAGGGTGGAATATATTTGATGATGAGGAAATTTCTCTTGAAGTCAGAAAAGGAAGCAGAGAACCCAGCCCAAAGAAATAGTTTTTTTCAGACTGCCTTCAAAACTAAAGATATGGTATGCAAGGTCATAGTGGACAGTAGTAGTACAGACAATCTCATATCTACAGAGATGGTAGAAAAGTTGGAGCTAGATATTGTTGTACATCCAAGCCCATACAGGGTTTCGTGGCTACAAAAGGGACATCGGGTAAATGTCACTAAATAGTGTTTAGTTGAATTTAAAATAGGAGGATATAAAAATGAAATATTATGTGATGTCATTCCCATGAATGTTTGTCATCTAATTTTGGGTAGACCATGGCAATATGACAGAAACGTAGTTCATGATGGGAGAAAGAACACATACACCCTAGAGAAAAATGGTAGGACTCACATATTGCTGCCAATTAAGGATAAAGAGATGAGAAACACTGTACTTCTCATGAGTGGGAAAGAAATTTTTGATGAGGTTAAGAAAAATGAAGACACACAATTTATTGTGGTCAGGAAGCCCAAATTTTTTTTGACCAGTACAAGGATAGATGATTTACCAGAAGAAATCTAGGAGTTGCTGGGAGAGTTTGCTGATATAGTAGTGGATGAACTACCTTGTTCGTTGCCACCTATCAGGAGTTTAAGCGATCATATCAATCTTATATACCTGGAGCTAGTTTTCCAAACAAAGAAGCATATCGGTTGATGCCGCAGGAAAATGAAGAAGTTAAGAGACAGGTCCAGGACTTAATGGACAAAGGATTGATTCGAGAAATCTTGAGTCCATGCGTTGTTCCGACAGTGATCAACCCAAAGAAAGATGAAGGCTGGAGAATGTGTACAGATTAAAGGAAAATCAATAAGATTACCATTAGATATATATTTCCATTGCCAAGGATGGATGACTTGATGAATTGCTTGAGTGGAGCAAAGTTTTTTTCAAAGATTGATTTGAAAAGCGGGTATCATCAAATTCGAATGAGGGAAGGTGATGAATGGAAGATAGCATTCAAGACAAATGAGGGGATGTATGAATGGCTTGTCATGCCATTTGTCTTAACGAATGCGCTTAGTACTTTCATGAGGTTGATGAACGAAGTCCTGAAGGATTTCATAGGGAAATTCGTCATTGTATATCTTGATGATATATTAATTTTCAGTAAAACATAAGTAGAACACTTAAAGCATTTAGTTGCAGTAATGAGAAGATTACAACAAGAGAAATTGTTGAATAATACGAAGAAATCATCATTTATGAGGAAATAACTCATTTATTTGGGTTTTTTTTATCTTTCCAAATGAATTAAAAATGGATCTGGAAAAGATAAAGGCGATTAAGAATTGGCCATCGCCGAAGAGTGTGTTTGAAGTTTAAAGCTTCCATGGTTTGGCTAACGTCTACAAGAAATTCATCTGAAACTTCAATTGAATTAGCACACCGACGATGTATATGGTGAAGAAAAGACATAAATCTTTTCACTGGACGGAGGAAGCAAAGAAGAGTTTCAATCTGCTGAAGAAGAAGATCACTGAGCAACCAATTTAGGTTCTGCCATATTTTAGCAAGACATTCCAGGTCAAGTGTGACGTGAGTGAGTTTGCAATTGGAGCGGTCTTGAGCCAAGAAAATAGGTCGGTAGCATACTTCAACGAAAAACTAAATGAAGTGAAGGTTAAGTAATCCACATATGACAAAGAATTCTATGTCGTCATACAAGAATTGAAGAAATGGAGACACTATTTGGTTCCTATGGAGTTCATTTTCTACATCGATAATCACGCTTTGCAATTCATAACTCGACAGGTGAAGTTGAACCAAAAACATGCTAAATGGGTTGAATACATGAAAAATTTTACTTTTGTGATTAAGCATATTTCTCGAACTGTTAACAAAGTTGTTGATGCTTTGAGCAGGAAATGTTTGCTTATGTAGGAATTTTGAGTCAAGACTTTGGGTTTTGATAAGCTCAAAGAAATGTATAGGGATGATCCAGACTTCAAGGAGGCATATGAGGCATCTGAGAATCCAATTCTCAAAGATAGAAGCTAGTGGACTGAATACATGATCCAGGATGGATTATTGTTCAGGGGAAATCAGCTATGTATTCCGAAATGCTCCATGAGGGAGAATTTGTTGAAGGAAAAACATGGTGGAGGATTGGTCGGACATTTAAGTCATGACAAGATGTTATCAAAGTTTAATGGCTCATATTTTTGGCCAGGGATGAGGACAAATGTTAAGAAATTTGTGGACAGGTGCAGAATTTGTCAGCACACGAAAGGAAAAAGGGAGAACATAGGGTTATACCAACCATTACCCATACCTGAAAGGCCGTGGGAGGTAGTGAGCATGGATTTCATATTGGGACTACCAAGGACACAGAAAGGATATGATTCGATCTTTGTGGTAGTCGACATATTTTCAAAAATGGTACATTTCATACCATGCCAAAAAACCAGTGACGCAACTCATATTGCAAACCTGTTTTTCATGGAAGTTGTCAGATTTCACGGCTTGCCAAAGAGTATCATTTCTGATCGAGATACCAAGTTCGTAGGGCATTTCTGGAGGACTTTATGGAAGAAGTTAGGGACAAGTTTGTCTTTTAGCTCAGCATATCATCCTCAAACAGATGGATAGACATAGATCGTAAACATAAGCTTGGGAGATTTGCTAAGGAGTTTAGTGACTGAACACCACAGTCAATGGGATCACATTCTACCATAGGTAGAATTCTCTTATAATGATTCACTCAATAGAAGCACAGGGTAGAGTCCATTCTATATTGTATATGGAATGCAGCCAAGGGGAGTTTCTAAATTGAATGATTCAGAACAAAATGAATTCAGGAGTGCTAGTGCATAGGACTTTGCGGAAGTAATGAAGGAGCTTCACAGCCAAATTAAGGAGTGATTGCAGAGTTCAAGTCAAGAATACAAGCGAAGAGCAGATCAACACAGGCGAGAACTTTAGTTTGAAGTTGGTGATCTGATTCTTGCGCATCTGAGGAAGGAGAGGTTACTAAGGGGAATGTATAATAAGATAAAGATGAAAAATATTGGACCATGCAAGGTCATAAGGAAATTTGGGGCAAACACATGAGATTGAATTACCCGATGGGGTCGAAATCTCACCAATATTCAATGTTGTGGATTTGTACCCTTACAGAGTTGAAGAAGCAGGAGCAAAGGAGGACCAGAAATAGGTTCAATGGAAAAAACAAATGCCTGTAGCTGTAGAGCTACAGATGGAAAACATAATTGACAAAAGGGTTAGCAAAAAGACCAGGAGAAAAGAGTATTTTGAATACTTGGTCAAATGGAAGGGACATCTAGTTGAAGATGTCAGTTGGGAGGATGAAGTAGCAATTCATAGGCATGGACAGATCATGCAAGAGCTCATGAACAAGAGTTCATGAAATTTTTTAAGCGAGGGAGTATGATGTAGTAGCATCGTAAGAGGCCAACCAAGCAAGCAATGTAAAAGTGGGAGACAGCTGGAAAAGCACTAGCGTACATTTTGAAGTGTTTTGAGATTAATGAATGGACATTAATAATAGCTAAGGGAAGCATACTTACATTTATATCTAGATATTGTAAACAGATCTTGAGCGTTTCTCTCATCTGTAGAATGTAGAGGCATTTAAGTCTATTAATGTAAAGTAGGTAGATATGAATGTTAGATTAGACAGTTTAGAAGTATAGGAGGGAAAACAGATATAGACACCCTCACCCTTGTATCATTGTAACTTTGGATGATCATTTAGAATTCATAAGCTGTAGAGATGTAGCAGAGCGTTGTAGAGAAGAACCCATGTACATCAGCACTGGAGTTAATATATGAAGCTTTGACTCAACTTTCATGGTGTTATGATGCTTACTGTTTACATTTGTTGAATGGTATGTTTACAGTTAATTTATTTCTTTGTTATCCACTTGTTTCAATGTTGCATTGTGTGTATGATTTCATGGTGAATGTATGAAGTCTAAGAGAGGAGAAGAATGAGTTTCAATTGTTTCTCTTCTTGAGAATTCATGCAAGGAGTGCGGTGAACATCCGCAAGGTGTGCATTGACGAGGGGTCTGAGTTTCATCTCAGAAAGCTCAAGAGAGATACCGTTGTTCTCATACCATTTGAATTGCAGGTAAAGCACAGAGTTGTGCAAGGTGTGCACAGGCTAGTTGGAGCCTTAGAACTTATAAACTAAGGGGAATATGGAGAGGACCATTGTTGCAAAGAGTGCACAGGGTTGGAGACTCAAATAACCAAAGGTTATTTGAATATTTTATGTAAGGAGTGTGAGAAGGGATCATTTTGGGAGCTTGAGTTTATAAGTGAAAGCTCAGGAAGGATAACACCTTTGAAGTTCTCAAAGGGAGGAAAAGATTTAAATCATCTCATAGAAGTTAAGTTAAGGAGGGAGAACACTGAGTCATTTGGACAGGGGTCATTGAAGAGTGCATCTGGTGGTCAAAATTCTCTAGGGAGAACTTGTGAAGTTGTGAGGACCATAGGATCTAGAGGAGCTGTAAGGTGGTTAGGAGTTGCATGAATCCACCACCTTGACATCAAGAATCAACGTGGACCATTGATAGTGATATGTTTGAGCCGTCAGATCATTTCAAGGATTTTAGATTCACAAGTTTGGAGTGCAGGACAAAATCCTTGGCCATGCACATTCTCGGGTCGTGAAAAGAATTATCAGGTGTGGAAATTCAGAATTTCAGTAATTTGGGGTTCGACATACTTGAAATTCCGATGACAAGGAACCGAGACTCTTTGCATTGAAAATCGTGAAGTCATGAAATGCGGTGTGCCTTTGATGTGGGATTTTGGCATTTCGGTTTTCCAGAGTTCAGGAAGTAGAGGAGGCAGGGACTTTGGAATCAAGAGTTTCAAACTCCCAGTTCACGAAATCCCGAAGAGAGAAAGGAAAATTTCCCAAAAAGTTGACGGGTGATAGTCGTTGGCACCAATCGAGTTTGGGGGTTTCTGGATTCAAGAGGTAGATTTGCATGGTCAACGCAACTCCTGAAATCGCGAAAAGGGAAACACTGAAAATGTGGGTCCCAAGTCTCAGTCAGAGGGTACGTGCGGAGGAAGTAAAAGGAGGGGTCAAGCTTCGGCAAAAATCCCGAAAGGCCATCGATCTCGCATTCCTTGGGACGTTGAGCCCATTTCATCATTTCGACATTTCAGAGTTCGGGGAATCATAAGGGAAGAGGAACAGCTGTTAGTTGTTCGCTCAAAGCCCAGAAAGCCGAAACTCATGTGCTTTTTGGGTTGGAGTCAACCTTCGTTGACGTTTCGCATTTCGGCATTTGCCAAGAGCTGTGGAAATACATCGGGACTCTCCAACTCCCAAAACCCGAAGTCCTTTGTGGCTTAAAAAAAGGGTTTAATTAACCCTTGGCGTTGTTTTAGTGAAGATCCTAAGCAGATCTCAGCCCAAGGGTAGGGGGTCTGCGTCACCCCCTATTCTAATATTAATCACAACTAAGGAAAATCTCGTGTTAGATTAGGTAAAAATGGCAAATCTCTATGTGGATTGCAGTAAGGTTTATATGTTTGATTACATTTGATTGTTGTTATCATTAGGCAATCACCATATCTCTTCCCTCTCATTATATCATCTTTTCGCTAATTACAACCCCTCATGTATCCCTGGACATATTTTCACCCCCCTGCTCATTGATTAACATTAGAGCAATTTGTATGGATTGGATTGCATGATCTTGATATAGTCTGAGCCAAATCTATTCTGTATTTTAAGAGTTGTCACACATGGCTATTCAAAGAGACTATTTTATAATCGTTTACACACGCAGGATTCTTCGGTTGGATTAGGCTAGAAGCAGCCCTAGTTAAGCCTGTGGGGTCTCTTTTTCAAACCCCACAATGAAAGATTGACTTCAGGGATTTTAGGCAACATGTTTTATTTTGAATACATGAGTATTATTTTGAAATAATTTCAACCTTATGAGTTAAAATTCCCAAAAAAATTACGTTGATGGGAGGCACAAGGAAGTCTGTTTGCTTAACAAATGGATTATGTTATGATGTGAAGATTTTTATCAGTAGGGGAGTCAGAAGGGAGTTCCACCTATTAGTGATTATTTAATTGTGACCCTATTGTAATTATTACTTTCCCTCCCCTTCCTTAACTAAAGTTAGTTAAGGTATTATGTTATCTTAACTAATGAGTTATTTCAACTATTCTAACCAATTATAAATTTTTAAAAGATAAACTAAGGGGAGGAACAAGGGAGGATATAAGGACAAAGCATGCTCAGGTTTTCTCTTTGAATTCGGGTCACGATAGTTCAACTTTCATTCATTCATATCTTCATCATAGCCTAATTCCCTTTTTGTGATAGTCGGGTCATATTGTATACAACAATATTCAGAGATGAATCAAATCATTCAGACACTTGTTCTTGAGAGGTGTTGATCTATCTTTGATAGTCTGTGTAGACTTGTCTGTTTGTGAATTAGTTTTCATGACTGATAAAGACTATTGTGTAGAGTCGAGTGGGCAACGATCTTTGGCAAGTTTATCCATCTTTTAGAGTTCACTTTTGGTTTTCTGTTAGAGATCTTTTTGTATGTTCCATCGGGGATTTCTAAGTTTGACTTTGGTCCAAGATTTCTTGTGAAGTTTTGTAAAGACAATGAGTTTTCCATGAATTTGAATGAAATAAAGGATTTGTTTATGTATCACCTATCTTGATTATGATCTTGGTGTCTTTACTTCTGCTATTATATTTATTTTCAGCAACTGATATTTTCATAAAAAACACATAAAAAGTAATTTTCCAGCAAGCTTTTTGTTGATACAAAATCAACCTAAGCACTTGTTATTAACACTGGTGAGTTAGGATACATATTTTTGTTGGCTATAAATGTAGGGTGATATTCCCAACTACTTTACTTTAGCTAAGTAAAGTCTGAAAATGCTTGAGTAAGATTAATCCATATATTTTCCTCAACACTATGTACAACATTATTTTTCAGTTGTTCTACAATCACCTTAAGGAGAATAACATAGAGATGGATCAACAATGTATTTGGTCAGATGACTGCGTATACTTGTTAAAAAATGATCGTGTATTTCAATAGTTGTGTATGTTGCACAAATAATTAAAGGTACCATGCATTTGTAACTCTTTTGAGTATGGGCATGGGAAATGGGAGCATGATGGAGCAGGTGCATGCACAAAAAGAGCTCTATGAAAGAAATAAATGAAATTCACAATTGTTTCCCTCATTCGAGATGAAAAATCTGTTGTTGAATGGTGTTCTTTGGTAATGGGAGAGGGAAAAGGAACACATGAAGAGAAATCACATAGGAAAGAACTTG
>SNQJ01S0025016.1:73801-87624 GCA_010110895.2 Picea sitchensis
ACCAATTATGGTCTGATTCTTACAAAACGATTAACCTGACTGCTATCCGTTTGGGAGACTCCTTTTCGAAGAGATTTCAATCTTAAGAACTCGTCAATAAGTTTTGGGAGCAGGAAAAGGGGCAAAGGAAAAATCCATGTTTGTGTATGCAATCAAGACAAATAAAAACAACTATGTATTAAAGGGGAAAAACAACATCGAGGGTAGAGGGAGGCGATAAGGGCCTATGGGCAGATTACCCCTCGTGCAAAACGTGTGTAAGAAAATCACGAGAATAGTCAAAATAAAACTATAATAGAAGGGATGATAGTGTGAAATGACTTTTGAATGAATATGAAAAATAAGATTGTCACATACTGATGGCGTTACAGTCGTAAGGCGCTTCTTACCCCAAAACCCTCGCGAAGTAAAACCAAAAAGAAACATTACAAAAACATCAAACCCTTTGTGAACCAGGATGAATTGTGTGTAAATGAGCATGGGATACTACCCTAAACCCCAAAAAAATATACATATTGAATGTAGTAGGTATGACAGGAAGTGCACCATGTGCTTTGAGTGAGCTGACATGCCTGGATTGAAGAAGGGTACAGAGTTGGCCCTCGTCCCTCACCCACCTCCTTTAATGGTTGGTCAGAGAATTTGTTTCCAACTGTCAACGCCTCCAGTCACATTTATGAGGGTTTGTC
The DNA here is from genome assembly GCA_010110895.2 of Picea sitchensis. Lineage (NCBI taxonomy): Eukaryota > Viridiplantae > Streptophyta > Pinopsida > Pinales > Pinaceae > Picea > Picea sitchensis. The sequence goes on from SNQJ01S0025016.1 coordinate 74,491, forward strand.
CTGGTCTGGTCAAAACCTATGTTTCGTATTTATTAATATCTAGTCGATACTAGTCCAACTAGCATCGGGGCATAGACTAGATAGGTCTAGTAAAGTTTGTTTAACTGCCAGCTTGGGGCTCATCTCCAGAATAGTAAGTTAGCAGTATATGTGGCAAAGGGAAGACTCTCAAACAAACGAAGGATTAATGATAATAAAGTTATCAATCCCGTAGCATCTATTTAAGCAACCCAAAATGTTAAATCCTAAAATAAACAAAGAGTTCGATTATTGGGATATGGTTTTAAAGGCTGTGTCAGGTTATTGAAGTTAGGTCTGCGCGCACGTATGGAATTATGGATTTAAGGAGGGGCTAGAACCCTAAACCCTAAGCCTATGTCCATTCCCCTACCATTACAAAATTTAAAACCCTTAACCTCTTACAAAAGCCTAGTATAACTTAAAGAAGGATTGAAAAGTAAACACTCGACTTTGATTCGGTAATTGCTAGAAAAAGAATTTGAAACATGAGAATCACAGGTACCCTAAGGATATTCCTCCTTATTATAAATCCATCTCTTACAAGTTTAGAATTATTGTGCCTTGAAAGATTTTTTTTTTATGATGATTTTGAGGTTTATTACATATGGTATCAGAGAAAAAGCTACAACACTGAGCATGAACAGGGCCACATTAGTTGCTTAGTATGTATTCTAATTTATGCAAAACAAGTAAACCTTATTGTACAAACAAAAAGCCCTTTCTGTTTTGCATAAATTATGGCAGCTCAGGATGATGCAGAAATCAGGATGGAAGGAAATCTGGAGCAAAGACCTCCTAGAGATCCAAGACAGAACAGTGACGGAAGCTCACCCACGGAGGTGTTGGAAACAATGAGGAATCTTATTTTTGAACTGCAGGTTTTCAAAGTCGACAATGAAAAACTGAAGAAAGCTCAGCGGGAACAACAAGAAATAAACAAAGTCCTGCTATGCAGTATAGTGACCAAGAAAATCCCAAAGGACGATAATAACACTGAAGAAGTCAGCAAGAGAGCTTCCAAGAACTCAAGACTGGAAATAGAAAAAGGAGACAGTTCATCTGAAGGTACAGGTTCAACTGAGGACAAAACCAAAACAGACAGAAATAGAAAACAAGTCGACCACCTTGAAGGAGAATTCAAGAAAATTAAACCAGCTATCTTTGATGGAGAATCCATAATAGGAGAGGAAGTTGAGGCATGGTTACTAGGGATCAAAATTACTTCCAGATATATAACTATTCCAGTAATATGAAGGTCAGAATGGCTATGTACAACTTGAAAGGGAAGGCCAACATTTGGTGGAAAGAACTAAAATTGGCCAAGGGACTAAAGGAGAAACAAATGGAATGGTCTGACTTTAAGAAATATTTCAAGAAACAGTACCTATGTGAAAGCTACTATGAAAGAAAAATGAAAGAATTCTATGAACTTGGACTTGGACAAATGACAATGGAGGACCTTATAAATAAATTCCTAGAATTATTAAGGTTCATACCTTACATTCAAGAGGATAAGGTAAAAATCCAATGGTTCTTAAGCCGTTTACCGCAGTCCTACAGGGACAATTGATTTTGACAACCCCAAGTCCTTGAGTGAAGTATTCAGGAAAGCACGAATGTGCTACGATCAATACAAATAGTAGGCAGAGTTTCCCAAAACCTAGAAAGATAAGAAACAAGATCAAATGAATCAACAAAAGAAGGGATACCAGCCAGATCCTTATCATATTGCAATAAAAAGATTTTCGAGAAAGGATTTTCACTCCAACCATCTGAATACATAAGGCAACGGTAAACCAGTAAATTTGGGAACAAAGAAGTTTGGGGACAACCCCCATGAACCACTAAAGTGTTGGGAATGTGGAGAACCTCATCTAACGAGGAATTGTCCACGTTTAAGTTCATCAAACAGAACTGTTATTCATAATTTGCAGGAAGCCTCGATGGTGGGAGATGTAGGCAAAAGCCTGCATCGGATAAATTTAGCCACAGATGGATGACAAACTAACCACCAATCCTTTATGGTAGAAATCAAAGGTAAAATAAAAAACACTCGAATTTCTGTTTTAATTGAACCTGGAGCTACATTAAGCTATATTACTCATGATGTGGTAGAGTCAAATAAACTTAAGAAACTGAAGCATGCAAAATCATGGCTGGTACAAATAGCAACAGGAACAAAAAGGAAAGTAGTTGACTTTATTTTTTATTTCGAATTAAGCTTAGATGGAAAAAATGTAAGAACGAATCTAAACATCCTCCCACTAGGATCTTATGATATGATTATTGAAATGGATTGGCTGGAAAAGCACAAGGCAGTACTAGATTTTTATACAAATATGCTTAACTATAAAGTTGATTATGGCACTACTAGAACAACCCAAGGTATACCAAAACCTGTATCAGTTTACAAATTTCAGCGATGCAATTCAATAAATGTATGAGAAAGGGATGTCCATTTTATGCTATACAAGTAATGAATCTGTTAGGAAAAGAAGATAAGCCAAAGTTATAAGACTTTGTTGTCCTACGTGAATTTAGAGACATGTTTGTGGATGAGATACCAAAATTACCACCTAGAAGGGAAATAGACTTCTCCATAGACCTACTACCTGGATCAACCCCTATCTCAAAAGAACCTTACAGAATGAGTTGATCAGAATTGACAGAATTAAAAATACAATTGCAGGAATTGTTAGACAAAGAGTATATCTAACCTAGTATTTCACCATGGGGGGCACTAGTCCTCTTTGTGAAAAAGAAAGATGGTACTCTAATACTTTGCATCGATTATAGACAATTAAATAAATTGACTATTAAGAATAGGTACCCCTTACCTAGGATAAACGACCTATTTGATCAAGTGGGTGGGGCCAAGATCTTTTCAAAATTGGATTTACGATCCGATTATCATCAAGTTAGGATAAGGGATGAATATATAAGAAAAAAATATTTTCGAACGAGATGTGGACACTACGAATTCGTATTCATACCTTTCAGACTCACTAACGCACCAGCCACGTTCATGTGTCTAATGAACAATATTTTTAGTCAGTATTTAGACAAGTTCGTAGTCGTATTTATTGACGATATTTTGGTCTATTCTAAAATGAAGGAAGAAGATGGAGAACACTTAAAAATAGTCTTGCAAACATTGAGTAAACACAAACTGTACGCCAAATTTGATAAGTGTGACTTTTATCAAAAGAAAATCCACTATCTAGGACATGTAATTTCAACATAAGGCATTGTTGTAGACCCTGAGAAGGTAAACACCATTATGGAATGGTCGGTACCTAAGGATGTAGTAGATATCTAGTCATTCATGGGAATCACCAGATATTATTGCAAATTTATAGGAGGGTTTTCCAATATAGCCTATCCTATCACGTCATTAAAAAAGAAAGGGACCAAGTTTAACTGGTCACAGAAGTGTCAAGACAGTTTTGACAAGCTGAAGGAATTATTGATGATTACACCCATATTGAAGGTAGAATACTCATATAAAGACTTTACCGCATGTGTTGATGCAAGTAAAGAAGGACTAGGTGGTGTCCTAACTCAAGAAGGACACGTGATTTGTTATGAGTCCCGAAAATTAAAAGAACATGAGTGAAATTATGTCACTCATGACTTAGAATTGGCAGCAGTAATACACACCTTAAAAATGTGGTGACACTACGATAATGGGCAGAAAATTTCTACTATTGACAGATAATAGCGACGTGAAATATCTGTTTAGCCAACTGGATATTAACGCAAGGCAAGAAAGATGGCTAGCCTTCTTGATCGAATTTGACTTTGAAGACAGACATATCAAGGGTAAGGAAAATAAGGTAGCAGAAACTTTAAGAAGAAGAGTCCATGGGTTATTTGAAATAAATATCAGTAGGGCACGAAGTGATCTGGAACAAAGAATAAGGACGACAGGTATTAACGACGAAAATTACACTCAGATAATGGTAGAATTACAAAACAATACCGCAAACTCAGATAAACCAGATCTAAGTATCGACAAGAAGGGATTATTACGATTTAAAAATAGATTGTACATACCAGATTCAACAGAGTTAAAGTTAATAGTATTGGACGAAGTACATAAGAAACCGTATTCTGGCCATCCAGGATACTAGAAAATGATAACATAACTTAGAAAACTATTTTACTAGCCTAATATGAAGGGTGAAAAAGAATAATACTTGGCTAGGTGCCAAGATTATCAGCAGGTCAAGGCCGAACACCAGCATCCAACCGACCTCCTACAACCATTACCAGTGCTAGAATGGAAATGGGAGACCATATCACTGGACTTTATAATAGTTTTGCCTAAAAATCATAAACAAAATGACTCTATTATGTTGGTAATCGACAAACTCAGTAAGTCTACACACTTTATTCCAGTAAAGTCTACTTTTAAAGCTATAAACATTGTTGAAATATTTATGAAAGAAATTTTTAGACTGCATGGTATTCCTAAAATGGTGATTTTAGATAGAGACGTAAAATTCACATCCACTTTTTGGAAGGAATTGTTTGCAGGGATNGCTTTAAAAGTAGACTTTTAAAGCTATAAACATTGTTGAAATATTTATGAAAGAAATTTTTAGACTGCATGGTATTCCTAAAATGGTGATTTTAGATAGAGACGTAAAATTCACATCCACTTTTTGGAAGGAATTGTTTGCAGGGATAAATACTAATTTGAATTTTAGTACGAGTTATCACCCTCAAATGGATGGGCATACAGAAAGGACAAACCAAATTTTAGAGGATATCTTCCGCATGTACGTAAGGAAAAAACCAAACAAGTGGGAAGACTAACTACACTTGGTAGAATTTGTATATAACAATGGGTACCAAACTTCGGCTAAGTTAAGCCCCTTCAAGGTACTGTACGACAGAAAGTGTACGACTCCAATTAGCTGGGATAACTCGGTTGAAAGACTCATGGTTGGACCAGAGATGCTCCAAGAAATGGAGAACATGGTAAGGAAGGTACAACAGAACTTAAAAGAAGCATAGGACAGACAAAAGAGTTATGTAGATTAGAAAAGAAGACACTTGGAATTTCAAGTGGGAGACCATGTTTATTTGAAGGTCAAAGCCCAAAAAAGTTCATTAAAGTTAGGAAACTATGTCAAGCTGGCACCCAGGTTTTGTGGGCCCTTTGAGATACTAGCTCGAATTAGACCCGTAGCATACCAACTTACACTCCCAGCTAATCTAAGAATTCATAATGTATTTCATGTTTATTTATTGAAACAATATGTCCATGACCCTACTCATATGATTGATTGGAACATGGTGTAGGTGGAACCCAAAGGCGAGTTTCAGGTGGAACCCTTGCATATTCTGGACCGGAGAGAAACAACACTTACGAATAGAGTCGTCGCTTAGGTAAAGGTGCAATGAAAGAACTTTAGTCCTAAGGAGGCCACTTAGGAGTTGAAGGAAGATTTGCGGAAATCTCATCCAATCATGTTCCAAGAATGGAACGAACACTAAGGACAATGTTATATTAAAGGGGGAAAGGATGTGACATCCCCAAAAGTAAAGTATTTCTGAAATTTAAAATTTGCTGGAAAATTATTCCGTTTTTAGTAAATTTGAATTTGGAAACTTTTTTACATTTATGGCAATTCCAAATTTCAAATTTGACAATTGTAATTAAATATTATGACTTTTGGGAAGAGATCTAATTTGACCCAACTAACTATTTGACTATGACACTTGTATGAAAACATAATATTTTATATTGATTTCAGGAGGACAAATGGAACAACCATGTTAAAATCAGTTGACCATGACTCTATGAGTGGGGAACATGTTGAAACTACCTCAGGGATGATTGTTACAAGTGGAAAATCAGATATTTGGTCATTGGCAGCCCCTGAAAATCAGGGATTTAGAAAGCTGCGAAAATTCCCTAGGGGGGGAAAGAAAGACCTAGGCAAAAAGGATTGGTTTAGTTAAATAACATATGCGAGGAGGTAGGACGCTGCCTAGTATGCTGGGGAAAATAAAGAGGATTGATCTTCTTGCTATTATGAACACTATTGATTGGGTGTGAGGCAAGAGAAGTCTACTGAAACTGGAGGACATTTCGAAGGAGGAGATTCCAAGTTCGCCCTCATGGATTCATGGTCAGGCTAGAGGGTGAATCAGGCAATTAGTTTGGTTGCCCTGTTCTACGTTTGGGAGGAACATGGTTGTTCCCTTTGTCATCCTGCAGATCATTCTAGATATGTAATTTTTCCCCTCCTCTATTTGAATGACTATGTCTAATTGATGCAATGTATCTGTTGGGTGATTATATATAATTACTATGATGCAACTATTTGAATGATCATGTCTATTTGCTATAATGGATCTATGTGAAGGGGCATATATATATTGTTGTAATACGTTTGCTTGAATGTTTACATATGACTGCTGAAATGTATTTGTTACGGAAGGTGAAATATTTTCGTGGATGTAATCTGTGTGTTGGTGCAAAGTTTGTGATAGACATTTCAACTCTATAATTGTCCCTCCTGTAATCAGAGTGCTAGACAGAAGCACCCATAATTATATTTATATAACTGAATATGCAAAGGAGTAGATTAACGTCAATGGGGTATTTTCCTTTCTGTAATTAAATTTCTAGAAAACCAAACATAGATCCTACATAACATCGGTATATATTTATAAACTCATATGGAAATGAAATTTATATATATGTATATACATAGAGGTACATATCTATTTATGGTTGGTGTCTTCTATAATCAACATTGACTAAAGGATAATCTAGTGAATATAATAGAAACTACTTTACATAGAAAATTGTCGGTACTAGTAGCCATTGTCAACAAGAATTCAAACATTTATGAGTAAAGGAAATACCCCATTGGAGAGTCTGGAGACCCCTCCTAGATCTTACCATAGTACCAAACCATTTTTATATATTATACGTGTATCAAGTCATAAATTTAATCTTTTGCAATCCTGTTAATCTTTTAGAACCCTTTTTATACTGTCTCACAGAATGAAAGTAAGAACACCAATAAAATGGACAAAAATTCCAGGAAGTCATGAAAAAAAATATATGCGAAATTTCACAGTAGCAGTCGAGTATACTTTTTCTTTTTGTTTGACATAAATACTATCATATATTTCAGAGGAAAGATATTTCACCTTCAGAGAGTGGCTTTGTGCATATGATTACTTCTATAAAGAATTTTAACCTAGACATCAACAACAAAGTTCACAAACTTTACAAAACCCCGATCTATCTAATTAACCTAAGACATGCACAAATCAACACCTTCATGACAAGAAATCATATAGTTTTCAAACATGCACAAAAGTACGATAGAGAAAGAAAAAAAACTTGGATTCATATCGGATTCAATTAAGCAGTCAGTCCTTTTAATTATGAGTTCAGTCTAAAATATTAAAACTATAAGATAAATGGCTATACACCTAGCATGTCCTATCTATCAGGAATGTACAAAGTTAAAAGGCTTACAGTGAAGCTATAGGAGATAAAGATCTAACAATTATATTACTATGATGGTAAGAGAATGTAAATCGTATTTACTTCTTCATGTGTCAAGTTAGAACATCCGATGGAGCCTTTCGGCCAAATCCTTAGTTTCGAAATCGACCCTCGTTTGGGACGTAAAATTTAACAACAGAATGAACACAGCTTGAATAACCTCTAGCACAAAGAGTAAATCCTTTTGGGTTGAGTTGCTTAGATTTCTGGAGGAAGGCATTTCAGAACTCTTTTACCTTTCATGCTGATGATAGTGGTAGACTGCCTTGTAGCTGCATAGCTGAAACCCTATACACATTTTGACACAGTCATTATAATCCATTCAATTAGAAAAGAAAGGATTTGATAAAGTGGAATTTACAATCGAAGAAAATACTTAACTTCGGGTGGGGAAACCCGACCTCTTCCCTGCTGCGACAATCATGTATGCATCTAGACCTGAAGGAGTGGAGGAAGCCAAACCTCTATGATGGGTACCCTCGCAAAACAAAGGGCCCATCATTAATAACAAGAATCCGAGAATAATCAAGTAACAATATATAAATAAATAATTAAGTATAGTGTATATATATATATATATATATATATATACAAGCCTCATAATAAAGTAAACACATGTGTTTAGGTCAAAGGGGCAAATGTACAAAACCATTATTCTATATATTACATTACAAAGGAAATTTAAGGAACCTGTAGAAAACAACACAACGGAAAAACTCCAATATACATGCCTTCACGCACCTCTAGATTATAAATAAGTGGCCACGGAGAAAAAAAAACACGAATACTCTTCAGCCCCAATTACGGTCTGAGTCTTACAAAATGGTTAACCTGACTGCTATCTGTTTGGGAGACTCCTATTCGAAGAGATTTCAATCTTAACAAATCGTCAATAAGTTTTGGGAGTAGGAAAAGGGGCAACGAAAAAATCCATGTCTGTGTATGTGATCAAGACAAATAAAAACAACTACCTATCAAAGGGGAAAAATAACATCGAGGGTAGAGGGAGGCAATAAGGGCCTATGAGAATATTACTCATCGTGCAAAATGCGTGTAAGAAAATCATGAGAATAGTCAAAATAAAACTGTAACAGAAGGGATGATAGTGTGAAACGACTGTTGAATGAATATGAAAAATAAGACTGTCACTTACTGATGGCATTACAGTCGGAAGGTGCTCCTTACCCCAAAACCCTCGTGAAGTAAAACCAAAAAGAAACATTATGGAAACGTCGAACCCTTTGCAAACTAGGATGAATAGTGTGTAAATGAGCATGAGCTACTACCCTAAACCCGAAAAAACTATGCATATTGAATGTAGTGGGTACGACAGGAAGTGTGCCATGTGCTTTGAGAGAGCTGGCATGCCTGGATTGAAGAAGGATACAGAGTTGGCCCTCCTCCCTCACCCACCTCCTTTAATGTTCGGTTAGATAATTTATTTCCAAATGTCAACGCCTCCAGTCACATTTACGAGGGTTTATCCTGGTCTGTTCAAAATGTATGTTTCGTATTTATTAATCTCTAGTCAATACTAGTCCAACTAGCATTGGGGAATAGACTAGATAGGTTTGGTAAAGTTTGTTTAACTGCCAGCTTGGAGCTCGCCTCCAGACTAATAAGTTAGCGGTCTATGTGGCAAAGGGAAGACTCTCAAACAAACGAAGGATTAATGATAATAAAGTTATCAATCCCGTAGTATCTATTTAAGCAGCCCAAAACATTGAATCCAACAATAAACAACGAGTTCGATTATTGGGCTATGGTTTTAAAGGTTCTGTCAGGTTATTTAAGTTAGGCCTACACGCGCATATGGAATTATGGATTTAAGGAGGGTCTAGAACCCTAAATCCTAAGCCTATGTCCATTCCCCTACCATTACAAACTTTAAAATGTTTAACCTCTTACAAAAGCCTAGTATAAATTAAAGAAGGATTGAAGAGTAAACACTCGACTTCGATTCGGTAATTGCGAGAAAAAGAATTTGAAACATGAGAATCACAGGTACCCTAAGGATATTCCTCCTTATTATAAATCCATCTCTTACAAGTTTAGAATTATTGTCCCTTGGAAGAATTTTTTTTATGATGATTTTGAGGTTTATTACATGACGAAAGAGGATTCTTCTGTAAATAAGATAGGTGTAAGTAACTTTAGATATCGTGTGAATAATTCCCATTTTTATATTTCTATAAAAATCATGGATAAAATCGCCCATTGTTGCCTCATTGATGGTGGTTCAGGCCCTAGCGTGATGTCGAAGATTATCATGGAGGAGCTAGGCTTGTCTTGTACAAATGAAGACACTAGAAGCATGCTCTCTTACAATAATCTACAACAGAAGACCATGGGAAAGGTTAAGGATGTGACCTTAGTTTTGTGCGCCCACCCTGAAATAAGAACGACCCTCATCATTCAGGTAATCGATATGCCTGTATAAAATTACTTAATTATTTTGGGAAGAGATTGGCAAGCCTTAATAGGTGGATACCTCTCACTCGATAGAACACATTTATCCATTCCTCGGAATGAAAAAAACATTATAGTTCTTAGAGAAGGAAGGGTGTCACCTTATATAGAGAGTGTCTCACAACCTAATGTAAACTATCTCGAAAAGGACCTTGGAGTATACTCCATCTTTGTCGAGGAGGACAACATTCCTTTGGAACAGATCAATTTAGATGATGGTATGTGGCACATGCACTTTGATGGTGCATGTTCTAATGAGGGAAATGGGGTTGGTGTTGATTTAATTTATTCTATAGGAAAAATACATAAATTTTCTTATAGGGTAGAGTTTTCTTGCACAAACAACATCACCGAATTTGAATCCCTACTATTAGGCATTGAAAACTTATATAATCTGGGGTGCAGTCACCTATCGATGTTTGGTGATTCTGAGATTGTTGTTAACCTTGTACGTAAGATTTATTCCCCCAGCAACTGTTACACATTATTTTTGTCATCCCTATGACCGTTAATGATGTAAACCTATATTTTTCCTTTAGAGGGGTCAGTGGCCTAAGTTCCTAAAGAAAGAAGAGAGAAGAACTTTTCCTGAGAAAAGAAGTTGCATTTTCCTTTGTAAAAACCTTATTAAAGAGGATGTTTGCAGGTTGCTATATAGGCAGGGTGCGAGAATGCTTTATTCTCATAGGTTGCACCATAGCTGGGTTGCTAGAGGTTCATAGGTTGCTCTATAGGCAGGGTGCGAGAATGCTTACACATGGGAAAAACAAGCGTTTTCTCGAATATTCTAGAAGGTGAAACTTCCATGGTGAGGTGGCATCTGAATGGTTTGGGTCTTACTCACTTTCATGATTTTGTTGGATCATCCTAACCTCCTCACCTTATCCTCTTTAGCTTATAAAAGGAGAGGAGCTCTCATGGAGAAGGGCTAAGTTGGATATGGCTTGGAATTATTAGCTTGGTTGGAGTGTCTTTGAGTTTTTCCTTTGTCAAGATAGATTGTGAATATTATCAGATCCATGCTCTCAGAATTCTTGGAATGGAAGTGTGTGGGGAACGAAGGATAGTTGGAAGGGACCTTATGACATCAAGGCCATGGTTGTAATCTCTCTTTCACATTTAATATGATACATTAATATGATTCTTTCCTATAAAGCTTGTCTTGTTTTATTGTATGATTCCTTGATCACATACATAGGTTTATATTGAGTTTATGCTATTACTATCACTTTGGTTGGTTGCATTCTTTTGTAGGTTCACCATTGTACGAGTGTTGGAACGGAGCTAGGATGGTGATGGGGAGAGGAAGCAACATTTAAATGGTATTCCACCTATCCCTCTTTAGTTAGTAAATTCAATATCTAAAACTTAAGGAAAGCGCCATGTTCTGGTGTGTTTTGTTCTAGATCTAGGTGGATCTAGGGAGATCAGTTAGTGTCCGCACCTACCGATTTATTCAATAACAAAATTGGCGATTCCACAGGGAATGTATTGTTTCCTAGTTAGTCTAGTTTCGCTTCCTTTGATTGCTTTTTTTCTGGTTTCTGAGTCTGTGGGACATCGATCAAGACTCCCTGGATCAAGAAGTTCCCTCAAAATTTCTATCATTTTTCCAAAATTTGCTTGATTACAGACCTTCTCGCACTGCACCTTTCTATAGCCTGCAAGAATAACTGAGGTTCTCACCCCAGTATTCAGTTCAGTGTGAACTTCTTGCACCCTGCCTTTGTCTATCCTGTGAGAATCCCTAATTCCTGCACTGTACCCCACTACCAGACTGCAAACTCATTTGTAAAAGTTTTGGATCAGGTCGTCCTGTGTTTTTGATGCCCAGTTTTTCTTTGATTAGTTGGATTGAACTTTTGGAGCCTGTATTGATCTATTTATAGTCTGCTTGACATTCTTTGAGTTTCTTTTAGCCATCTTTGCTTTGTTTAGTTTTGAAGGATTAGTCTCTTTCTTTGAGTGTCTTTCAATTACAAAGCATGTGTTTTCTTTAGAATTGTTTAGGGAAAGATCAGATTTCTTCTGAATAGTTCGCTTTAAAAGAAAACTTTTAGTTTGGGTTTCTTTGTTTTAACAAAGTTCATTATTGCTTTTAGTGAAATTTTTGAAACAAAAAGATTTAATTTCTTGCTTTATATTAGATTGGGGGCATCCTTGCATTTGAAGTAGCGAAATTGCATGATTCTCATTTCTTGTACAGTACCTTTTTCTCATTTCTTGAGAATCTTTATATTGATGAGTTTAATAAATTTTGGGACATCGTGCATATGGGAATGATAAAGGTTTTCTCCTTCTCATAGCATAGCTTTCATCGAAATGAAAAGATTGCATCTTCATCTCTTTGCATAATTTTTGAGTCGGTAAAAACACCATATTGTCCACGCCATTTTCCTCTTGAGTAACAATAGCCATAAAATAAAGCGCTTATAAAAACTGATTAGACATTTTTTATACTTTCTGGTAGCAAACCTACATTATATTAGTTGTAGGGCTTTGGAATAGGTGTGAAAGATAACTTTCCAAAGTTGCAAACAAACATAGAATCTTGAGTTAGGGAGCGGTTAAATCCACTTATTACATTTTGTCATGGGAAGCCCTTCTAACACGAGGGTCAATCAAGAGGTTGCATTGAGACTGGCAGAGTTACTCACCCTTCTTTGTTGGTCCACGTGTAGAGTTTGCGCGTATTATGGGGGCCGCTTGAGAGGTATACCCACATCGATGAGTGGAAGCCTTTCAAGTTGATTTCGGGCTAGATATCATGCCCTTACGCGTGGATCAGACTGTCGATTGTTTCCCCAGGAATCACTGTAGTGATTGGTAACCTTAGTGGCCTATCTCTTTAGGTTATTTACATAAGGTGACTTTGGAGGGGCAAGTCTTCATGGTACCTGGAATCAACGTTGGACAAACTCACTTGAGCTCCTTGGAGGGTATACCCACGATTATGTGTGGGAGCTTGAACCAGAGTGTAAGTCCGTTAAGCAGGTTGTCAATGTAACTTTTCCACCCACTCTATCTCATCCCCTTCTTACATTGTTCTCGCAACATTGGATTTCATCACCAACTAGTGTGCTCATTGTGAGAAGGTTTTGTTT
>SNQJ01S0025016.1:89998-100061 GCA_010110895.2 Picea sitchensis
TAGTTTTGTTTTGTTTAAAAGCTTGCGTAAAAATGAAAACAATCCTGAGCGTATTCTTTGTTCTTTCTTATGCTCGTAAATACGTGAGAATGTAGCCGAGTATACTTTTATCACTTTTTCAGACTCATAAAGGTTATACGAAAAAGGAACCCCTAGGAGTTCCCTTAAAGATCTTTTCAGACTCTCTAAACATGAAAAGATTGCCAAGCGACCTTATTCTTTTCATGCTCGTTAAAGTGTTTGAAGAAAATGTCTGTTGAGCGATAGTTTATCTCTTTTTCAGTCTCATCAGACTACTTTACAAAAAAGGAACTGAGAGAGTTCTCTTTAAGTGTTGTTCAGACTCTATAAACATGAAAAACCCCTGAGTTTTCTTTCTTTGGACTCATAAAACAAACATTGAAATGCCCATGTGGGACCAAACCACTCCTTCTTAGGGTTCGTTAAACATACTCTGAGGGACTCGTCCGAAGGATGAGATTAAATTGACAAGCATATGTTATCCTCCTCAAGCTTGCATAAAAATAAAGAGGTACTCACAAGAAATGGTGGGGGAAAAAATTGGGAAAGAAATATGTCTAAACCTGTATTCCATGGAAGAGTCACTTTTGAACATGACACCCTTTCACTTGCCTTGTGTCTAGGTTGGAAAATCCACTTATCTCCTGACATACTCCTTTATGATATTACAAATTGGTATGTGATCCTTGTTGTTGAGTCAGCGTTTCCAAGACAATTGTCATGTCATCAATATGTTCAAAATGAAGTTCAACCCGAAAAGCCTTCTGTTGCGTCAGCCATTTCTGCAATCTTTAAGCCTCCTATTGCATCGTCCATCCCTGAGTCAGTCCTGAATCACTTGTTACTCTAATCTACATCAAATCTTGTTACTTGTGTCGTGTCATTGATGTGGGATAGATTAAGGCCCTCCTGTGACAAGTCTTTTCCTATTGAATCCAACTCATTATCCAGGAATTAGACTTAGAAACCAATTGGTACCTTGGAACTTGCATGCCTCAATGGCAGGTTTCCTTGCTTTCGACAATGTGTTTTCATCATTGACCCCTGATCGAAAGATTCCACCGAGTGTTCAACTTCAACTCATTAATTCACATTCGTTGGATTGTACTAGTGTACCTTGGGAGTCGTTGATATTAATGGTGATTTCCCTTGCACTTGTTAATGGTATACACTAATGACCGGTAATCAAGTGGTTTCTAAGATGTTCGACTTCGACACATGTATTCACATGGTTAGATTCGTACTATAGAGTGGTGGACATGAAGACCCTGGATATTTTCTGATATATCCAGGTTGCGTTGGAGTATATTCAATGTAATGTTACATAGATCTACATTGTATGTCTGGTGGCTATGTTCAAATTTGAGTCTTTAACACATAGATCCATAGTGTATTTTTGGTGGCTATGTTCAGATTTGAGTCATATCGACATGGATGCACAGTGTATGTTTGGTGGCCATGACCTATCTTACTTGACATGGATCTTCACATGTTGACATTTATGATTTGATTCATTTATATTCTGAGTATGGGAATGCCTACCTCAGTGACGATGTATTATTGTACTGTATTTCCTTGTTTGTTGGCAGGTTTCCGACCGACTGTTCCTTGTTTCCTACACACACTCGACAAATTATTTCAGCTATCACTTTGTTCTAACTTCATACTTTGGGGGACTCTCTGTTACAAATTTTTTTCATCATCCCTATGATCGTTAATGATGTAATCCTATCTTTTGCCTTTAGAGGGGTCAGTGGCCTGAGTTCCTGAAGAAAGAAGGGAGAAGAACTTTTCCTGAGAAAAGAAGTTGCATTTTCCTTTGTAAAAACCCTATTAAAGAGGATGTTTGTAGGTTGCTATATAGGCAGGGTGTGAGAATGCCTGATTCTCGTAGGTTTCACCATAGCTGGCTTGCGAGAGTTTTATAGGTTTCTCTATAGGTAGGGTGCGAGAATGCTTACACGTGGGAAAAATGAGTGTTTTCTCGAATCTTCTAGAAGGAGAAACTTCCATGGTGAGGTGGCATCCGAATGGTTTGGGTCTTACTCGCTTTCATGATTTAGTGGGATCATCCTAACCTCCTCACCTTATCCTCTTCATCTTATAAAAGTAGAGGAGCTCTCATGGAGAAGGGCTAAGTTGGATCTGGCTTGGAATTATTAGCTTGGTTGGAGTGGCTTTGAGTTTTGCCTTTGTCAAGATAGATTGTGAATATTATCAGATCTGTTCTCTCAGAATTCCTGGAATAAAAGTGTGTGGGGAATGAAGGATAGTTGGAAGGGATCTTACGACATCAAGGCCATGGTTGTAATATCTCTGTCACATTTAATATGATACAATAATATGATTCTTTCCTATAAAGCTTGTCATGTTTTATTGTATGATTCCTTGATCACATACATAGGTTTATATTGAGTTTATGCTATTACTATCACTTTGGTTGGTTGCATTCTTTTGCAGGTTCACCATTGTATGAGCGCTGGAACGGAGCTAGGATGGTAATGGTGAGAGGAAGTGGCCTTTAAATGGTATGCCACCTATCCCTCTTTAGTTAGTAAATTGAATATCTAAAACTTAAGGAAAGCGTCATGTTCTGGTGTGTTTTGTTCTAGATCTAGGTGGATCTAGGGAGATCAGTTAGTTTCTGCACCTACCGATTTATCCGATAACAACAACAAGTTGATGAAATGATACACCCAAATTGTTTTGTCTCTTATCTCAAACCTGTCATCTTTTAGTATCACTCACGTAAGAAGGGAACTAAAATGAATGGTTTATCGGTTAGTTGTTTTTACAACCTCTCCTACTTGACATCTTATGCCACACAGACTTGATTGTACCTTTTAGTCTTTATATCGTACTCATATTCCCGACAATCATGGCATGTTTTCCCCAATGATAACAACATTTGTGCTCTCATCCAAAATGAACCTTTTAAGACTAAGGAAATTATATCCATGGAAGATAACAAGATTCCTAAAGGTTTAACTCCTATAGAAAGTTTGTTTTCTTCGAGTGATGTAGGCGACAATGAAAAACAAAAAGAAGAAGAGTAAAAAAGGAAGGTGGGTGAGACCATCTCCTTGAACATTGGGACACCCAAGATTCCAAAGAACATGAAAATAGGTGCCAAATGTTCAGATGAAGAGAAGGAGAAGTTTGCCAAGTTGCTTGGAAAATTTCAATAGTTTTTTGCATGGTCTTATGAGGATCTTCATGGCCTTGATCCTGGCCTTATACAATACGCCATCTCCATTCAGCAAGGCATAACACTAGTTAGGAATAAAAAAAGACCTATCAACCCTGCACTAGAAGAAACCATTCAAAAGGAGTTGGAAATTTTTTTGAGATTAGATTATGCGTTGATTTTTGTGCATCAAATTAGGATAGTATAAAAGACTACTTCCCTCTTCCCAACATGGAAATGATCTTGCAACAAGTTACAGGGTCGCAAATGATGTCTTTACTCGATGGTTTTTCCAGTTACAATTAAATCAAGGGAAAGAGGACATAGAAATATAAAACCACCTTTATTACTCGTTGGGGTACCTTTGCTTATGAACATATGCCGTTTTTTTTTATCTAATGCAGGTGCCATTTTTCAAAGACCTATGCAATTAGCTTTTGACGATTTGGTCGGTAAGATCATTCAGATATACCTTGATAACTTAATAGTTTACTCTAAAATCTGGTCAGATCATTTTGGCTATATGAGAAAAGTTCTCATGCGGTGTAGGAAATTTGGTATTTCCATAAACCCTTCCAAGTCCATTTTTGGTGTTACCGAAGGCAAGCTCCTTGGACACATTGTCTCTGATTTAGGAAAGAGGTTCAATACTTTATGTGAGTTATTAACTTCTCCGTAGGTTTGTTCCATATTTTGCAGTAATGGTCAAGCCAATCCATAATCTTCTTAAGCAGGACCATTCTTTTCCCTTGACTGGTGAGGTTGGAAATTCGTTTGGAGGGATTAAGAAAGAGATCAGCTCCACGTCGGTTTTGGTGAAGCCGTATTTTGAGAAGGAATTCATTATTTATACTAATGCCACCGAGGAGACATTTTTCGTTGTCCTCATGCAAGATGATGGTCGAGGAAATGAAAAACCAGTGGCTTACATGACCCAAAGTTTGTTTGATGATGAATTTAAATACTCTTTTATTGAGAAACATGTTTTCTCTCTTGTTAAGGTCATTGAGAAGTTTCTCCATTATATCTTAGGTAAGCATACATTGGTAAAGGTCCCTTTACCTACTGTCAAGTTTTTTCTCTCGCAAAATTATCTTTTAGGAAAACTTGCGCATTGGCTTGCAAGATCCAGGAGCATGATTTAAGTATTGTGACTTCTACTACTATCAAGTGACGTGACCTAGCCCTTCACTTAGCTCAACATGCCTAAAATGGTGAAGAAGTTTATGAAAAGGATAGTTCCCTTTCATCTCTCCTTTACATTGATGATCATACCCTCCCTGTGTCTGAGCATCCTTGGTACAAAAATTTGGTTTATTATTTACAGAACCAAAGATGTCTAGACAACTTGGACACTCATCAAAGGAGGAGACTCCATCTTGAATCTGCGAGATATTTCATTATAGGAGACTTGTTATTTCGAAGATCTATTGATGGTGTGCTACTCCGCTGTGTAAACAATGAAGACACACATAAATTGTTGCAAGAAGCTCACTGTCATTTTTCTGCAAAGACCACTGCCTTCAAAATCATTAGGAAGGGATAATATTGGCCTTCGATCTTTCACGACTCTTATTTTTTTTGAGGTCTTGCAACAAATGCCAAACGTTTGCTGGGAAAGAATGCCTTTCATCTATGCCCTTGCAACTAGTCCTACCAGATTTTCCCTTTTCTAAGTGGGGACTGTATTTTATTGGTCCTATTAACCCTCTGTATTCAGCTGGGAAAGTTTTTATCTTGACATCCAAAGACTATTTTATGAAATGGGTTGAAGCTATCCCTCTTAAACATTCCATAAATGATCAGGTAATTTCATTCCTTGAAAATAATATATTTTCCAGAATTCATCTTCCATTATAAATTATTACAGATAATGGCCCCACTTTAATTTATGCTAAGTTGACTCATTTTCTAACCAAGTTGGGGGTTAAACATGTCACATCATTAGCTTATTATCCCCAAGGAAATGGGCAAGCCAAGTCTATCAATACAAATATGGTAAGGATCGTTAAAAAATTAATCGTGGATAAACCTCATCAGTGGCACACCCTCCTCACTTATGCCCTCTGGGCCGATCAAACTACTGCCAAGGTAAGTACTGGTTGTACCCCTTTTCATCTAGTTTATGATCAAGAATCCCTCCTGCCAACCGAGCTGGAACTCTCTTCCTTAAGGTTGATGCTACAGACCGAAGAATTAAATTCTTCGGATGTTCCACAGAGAATAAATGCTTTACTATATTTGGAAGAAAAAAAGATGTTCACTTTGATTAATATTAAAAGGAGACAGTAGACCATTAAGAAATATTTCAGCAAGAGTGTCAAGACTGTCAATTTTAAGGTCAATGAAAAGGTTCTACTATGGGATTCAACTCACGCTGATAAGGGAAGACATTCAAAATTTCATAAATTATGGATGGGTCCTTTCAAGATTGCTTTTGTCTTAGGTACAAATTCTTACATTCTAAAAGATTTGCAAGAGCGATTGTTTTCCTAGAACACTAACGGTTCTCACTTGAAGAATTATGTGGAACCAATGTAAAAATCTCTACGATGTTTGGTATTCTTCTGTGTACTAGTAGTTTAGATCTACTTTCAATTTTTTTGCTTGTTTCCTTCTTACAATATTTTGATTTCTACTTCTGAGCTGAAATTTATTTCTACTTTATGAATGGTTCTATCTTTATTGCTACTGTTTTGATTTTTTTCATTATTATTTATGTTGAGTTTTGGTCTTTATCATCTTTTAGAGTGCTCAATTTAGGATGTTGGATCATGTTTTCCACAGTAACATTCCCGCAAGCATTGTTAGTCTATAACGATCAATATTACACAACTCTTAAGGTGTCATCTCTAAAGGACCCTTTAAATTTCTATATATGTCCATTGTTGGGTCATAAATAATTGGTTATCTCCCGCTTCTTCTCGCCATTTCTTCATCCATTCAGTGTTTAAGAGAAAATACAGAATTTTCCTCTTGGAAGATCAAAGAACAGATTCTTGTCAATGGTTATGCACACAGTGGTAAAAACCCCTCATAATTAACATTTTCCTTGATTTATTCCCAAATTTCCGACCATATTTCCATTAAATCCACTCACTTCCCCCTATTGCATAATCGTTCGAGTTACATTTTCTTGAGATTACTATCACTGGTTTGTGAAACCACAGATTCTGAGTTCTAATCTGCTAAGAAAACATTTCCCTATGGAGTCACCAGTTTGTTGATGATTGAAATTGCCAACATAGTTCTACCCAGAAAGTGTTGTTGAAGTTATTATTATAATACTAAATAATACTAGTAGGTGGGACCCCCTTGAACTTTTGGAGGATCAAGTCTTTTCATGTTTCCATGTTATGATGAGGTGCTACAAGGGTTTCATGGTCAATGAAAGTATAGTTTTCATTTATTAGTCTTTGCTTCTGCATGATACTACAGTCACTATTCATTATGACATTTGTCCCTACACCCGCAGAACAAATGTTAACAAAATTTGCAGAAGGGTATTTCGAAGAAACACAAACAACATATCTAAGAAAAGTGAAAAGGAAAAATTATCTCTGCGATATTATATGAATGGAATACTTGTTGATGGTGGTTAATTCCTAACTAACAATAAAATGGCATTTGAAATGTTAAAATTATGCATACTGTGGAAGTTTTTGGTGGCACATTCTTGGAAAGTAATAATACATTGGTTATGCATTGATTATGCAATCGGTAGACGATATGCGTATGCTACAAACCTTGGTGGCATTTGGAGTAAATGACTCTTGTAAGTTCTTATGGTAATAGTAATGATACTATTGTATAGTTGATGAGCATTTTATTTGAGCTATGTCGGGGATGTAATAGGAATGGTGCATTTGGCAAAGTTGACGCAAATGGTTGGATTATGCTATGGTATAAATATGTTGATATTATTGATACCTCGGTTAATTAATGGTGATTAATGAGAGGCCCGTTGGCATGCACTATGGAGTAAATGAGATATGGGTGGAGGCGAGGTGCATTTACTGCATGTCACCTTTACCCTTCCGTTGGTCGCCACCCTAGTCAGACTGATGTTTGATCTTGTTGTTGTGTTCACGCTCCAGATATTTAGTAGGGTGAAACCGCTTGACCACCTCTCATCTTAGGGATATCGATTAACATGTATGTCTCTTTTGTCCATTCTTGATGTCACTCTAGTTATGAAATGATTATGTCTCAGTTGTGTGGGTTTGTGTTGTCCTGAGTGCTGCAACTATGTGGAATTTTGGATTTGAATGAAAATAGATGGTTCGGCTTGTATTAGTTTAAGTTCATTGGAATGTCGATATTCCTAGGTATAGTTCCTTATTATCACTATGTGTTGGTTGGAGGGTTTTGTTTAAAATCATGGCTGGGTGATTGTCTTTATGGTTATTGGGTTAAATTGAGAGCCTTGTTTTCTTATTTCGGCCTTGCAAAAGGATTGTCTCCCATCCAAAAACACCACAGCCCCTTGGGCGTACACCTTCAGCCTCAAATTCATTGAAATTAGTCCCATTCTTTCTGTGAAAAGATATTATTCCAACCCTTAACCCTCTAGGTTGAGGTTGCATAGGGAAACGTTCGTGCATGTCAAGTGGTTTCTAGTTATTTTGGTCTATTACCTTGGGCATGGGCTCACCCATGAGTCGTATCATCATCGTGTTGTTATGGTTGCTTGTCACTAGCTCTCTGATATTAGCATAAGCCTTACATTTCTCCTTAATGTCACAGTCACCCGCTTTATGCTAAGTAATTCAACATTTTTTAAATGGATGGGCCTCTACCCTATGTTGATTCGGTGCCTGGTTATGTATAAGCTACCATGATTGGTTCGGTTGGTTGTTCCTCTACCACAGTGGCATTTTTTAGTTGGTATACAGTCACTAAGATCCACACTTTTGATGCTTCAATTGGTGGTTGGAATTGGTTACGATTTTGGGGATTGCTCGTGTTGGTCACGTTTTGTATAGGGTTTTTTCAAATGAATTATTGGACTGAGTATATTGCATCTTCTATTATCAGCTGAGTAAGCTCGAGTGTGCGTATCTTGGTCAACCATGATTGGCTAAATCAATAGCTCGTCATGATTTATTGAGTTATATTATGGTCGAATGTTGTTGTGTGTTATGGAATGGCTGCATCATGAAGTTTCCTCAGTTACACACCATGTATTATTAATGGAAAATTGGCCATTGTTGATGATAGGCGTGTTGATTATTTTTTTGGGTTTTAAGTCACTTTGAGTGTTTTTTTTTACAGTGGCATGTTTACATTACCCTTGAATTTTTCTCAATAATGATTGTTTGGTTGTATAGTCAATTGTCATTCCAGTCGTGGCATGTGAGGTTTTGGTATCTTGATTATTTTTTACATATATATGTGGGAATGAATATCATTATAGACCTTCATCATGCAAGATACCAGTTACATAAAATATGAAGAACATAAATAAAATGCTAGAAATGGCAGAATAACAGTAAAATATCCAGCATAATCTTCACAATACAGAGAAATGATATACGAAATAGAAATAGAAAAATCACTTGGATTTAGAAAGAAATGTTCACAGGCCTCTTTGAGGGGGCAACCTCCAGTCGAGCAGTTCTCTGTTACAATAATCTCCAAGATAGGGTTCTCATACCCTCTCCCCTTATTTACACTAAATATGTCTATTAAGAGAAGCATCTAGAGGAAGATCCGTCTAGAAGCGGAAGCTTCTATTAGGTCTTCTTACATCCACCTTATTATATTTTATTGAAAGGCCTTATTAATATTGACCTGTATTACATCCGAATACATTGATCTACCTATGTGCGGGTTAGGACCTTAACATGTCTGCCCCCTTAAAAACAACCTTGTCCTCAAGGCTTGAGATGTGGAAACTGCTGCAGAATGCTAGTTGGTTCCCAAGTGGCATCTGTTGGAGTCATATCTTTCCACTGTACTAGCACTTCCTTGATGGTTCTCTGATGCAGGCGATGCTCACGCTAGTCCAAAACTGCTTCTGGCTGTAGCCAAATGGATCCTTCTTCAGCTAACTCTGGAAGGTTGGTTTGACTTTGGCACCTGGTTCCAATCACCTTCTTCAAGCATGAAACATGAAAAACATGATGTAGCTTTGACTGACTGGGTAGAGCTAACTGATATGAAACTTGTCCCACATGCTTGAGAACTGTGTAAGGGCCATAGAAGTTGGGTGCTAGTTTCTGACAATGCTCGGCCTTGAGGGAAGTTTGCTTATATGGTTGCAGTCTCAGAAACACATGATCCCCTTCTACAAATTGACGTTCAGAGCGACCTTGATCTACTTGCTGCTTCATTCTATTTTGTTCCATGACCAAGTTCTCTTTAAGGGTACGAAGGATATCCTCTCAGACTGTAAGTGTTTGTTCAACCGCCTGGACCTTCGAGGTACCCGGTAAGTATGAGAAAACTGAAGGTGGCTTCTATCCATATATGGCTTCAAAAGGACTCATGCGTGTGGTTGTATGGTATGTAGTGTTGTACCACCATTTGGCGAGGGGTAACCATTGAGCCCACTGGTGTTGTTTTTCAGAGGCAAAGAACCTCTGATATGTTTCCAAACACTTTTTGACAAATTCCGTTTGACCATATGTTTGGGGATGATAAGCTGAGCTAAGATGCAAATGTGTTCCTTGTAGCTTAAACAATTCCTACCAAAAATTGCTTGTGAAAGTTGGGTCTCGATTGGAAACAATAGAGTGCGGCATGCCATGCAGCTTGAAGACCTGGTCCATGAAAATTTGAGCCACCGTGGATGCAGTAAATGGGTGGGGAAGAGAGAAAAAATGAGCATACTTGGAAAGGTGATCCACCACC
>SNQJ01S0025016.1:134636-145330 GCA_010110895.2 Picea sitchensis
AAGCCATCTATTCCTCAAGATATCCAAAGGATCATTGATAAGAATTCCAAAGTATTTGAAGATATTCCCAAAGGTCTTCCACTGACTCAAAATCATGATCATGAAATTCACCTAATTCCTGGGAGTGTTCCTCCTAAGATCAGGCCATACAGATACCCTTACGCAAAGAAGAGTGAAATTGAGCGCATGGTTGAAGAAATGTTAGAGGTTGGCATTATTATACCTAGCCAAAGTTCTTACTCTGCACCAGTGGTAACATTATTCAAGAAAGATAGCTCATGGTGTTAGTAACATTTCTCATCCGAAGCACAAGAGAGATTAGGTCTGCAAGTGGCGCGATGAGCACCAAGTGCAGCTCACAGAGGAAATCCATTTCGAGCTTGAATCAAGCGAGTGAGCAGTCAGATTTCAATGGTCAGGATTCACCCAAAGGAACAGATCAACGGTTGGCGGGAAATCGCAGTTAGCGAAGTTGCGTTGAGGTTAGCACAATGGATAGCGTCCATATTGTGTGCAGGGAAATATACCAGTCGTCCATCTAGAAGATGCAAGGCGCGAGATCTAGTCGCATCGGTGTTTCGACATTCGGGAGTTTGAGGGGTGAGAGTTTCATGTTGTTCTACATCTCAAAACCCCGAACCCCGAATATGTCGAAAGCACTGAAAGTCGAGCCTGTGGTATCACGAAGAATTCTCAGTCGTCCATCCAAAGGGACACCTGGCGGACAATTGAGCCATCTTGGTGTTTCGCCCATCGCGACTCCAAGGCGAAAGGAGCAGCTCCATCATATTCCTAATGCACTAGGTGTCGGGAGTGTCCAAGACCTGGGCCCATAGTATCGCTGAGCAAGTTCAAGACCGTCAGATCCGAGAGGGACACATGGCGCCATATTAAGCCACCTCGGTGTTTCGATCATCGTGGTTTCAAGAAGCAGGAAGCAGCCCCTTCCTATTTGTGAATGCTGAAGCACCTTTGAGAGTAAACACAGGGTCACAGCCTATGGTCACTTGGGAAAGAAAAGAGATGCACGAGAGGGGCCAAAGGCATTGTGTTTGTTCATAGAGGGGATCACCTTGATCTCCAGGTGCCATCAGATTCGACTGTGATCCTGGTCTTCACTAGGAGTAAATGAAGGCAAGAAGGGGTGGTTGAAACCTCTCCTCATTCATTAAGTATGAGGTATGGAGGGTCTGGCAAGCGGTCTGCTCAAGAGGGTCCTGTGTACCCATTTTTCTATAAAAATCATGCCAAGTTCTCGACTAGCCGGTAGAGGTCGGCACACGCTAGCTCAACACTTAATGGCTCAACTACTCCCCTTGCAGGAGCCATGCGTAGTTAAGGTGGAGTCTGACAAAGAATACCCGTCCGAATTTGGATGAAGGGACACCAAGCTCTAGATGACTAAACATGCCTCTGTTAGGCGAATTTTTCTGAGTATATAAACTCACTTTGTATTTTGTAATGGATTGATGGTTGAGAAAAGCTCTCGATTGTAAATTTTTGATGAAGAGTTGGTAGCTCTAGTTAATGTATAAGGTATTTGAGACTTCTTACTTTATGGATGTCAGCCTCTTTCCTGTCTCTTTGTTTATTGTGTTAGAACAGGTCGAAATTGGAGGATCCAGTCGAGTTGTAGTTGTTATAGGATGATGTAGGTTGGATGACTGTAATAGTTGGATTGTTTCTAATCGGTTCCTGTGATTTTCTTAGCGCTGAATGACTTGGAATTGGAGGATCTAGTCAAGTAACTTTTAATCTCCTTGAATCTCTAGACCAAGAGGATATTGGCTCCTGAGTTTTTCATCCTCAAGCTTTCGAAGGCCTATCGCCCGAGGCAGTCTTGCTCACCCTTCTCACAAGTCTTCCATCTACCACCCTTTAATCATTTACTGACAGAAGTTGGATCAAGACCTCCCTTGCTTTCTACATACCAGGCTCGATTCCCTGAGTCAAAGTTGTATCTTCCTGAGTCTTTACCCACTCGATCACCCCATTAAACAAATCGTGACATAAATTGATGGGCGTTGGGCTTTTCTCCTGCAAGCAATCCAGGAGTGACTTATGACGCTAACATTTCTGGCACCATTGATGGGGACAAAGTCGAAGATTTTCCCCGGGATTGAACGACATTGAGCCTCTGATTCTGAAGG
Source organism: Picea sitchensis (assembly GCA_010110895.2). Lineage (NCBI taxonomy): Eukaryota > Viridiplantae > Streptophyta > Pinopsida > Pinales > Pinaceae > Picea > Picea sitchensis. Next base: position 136,787 of record SNQJ01S0025016.1, read on the forward strand.
TGCATCAGGTATCAGATCCTTTGAAGATTTCTACTGTGCACCTGGTGACTCCATTTTGATGACTCCATTATGGTGAACCTGCCATGTTAGTTGTGGCTTTCAAAGGTAGACACATGCGGTCCCATCCTTAGCTACCTCTAGCTACACCTGAAACTTATCCAGAGGTGGTTCTCAGAAAAGGAAAGGCCTATGAAGAAGAAGAAGCTTCCACTACTGAACCAGGTAATCTGCCATCTCCTTCTGTAGGAACTCCATTTTCTCCTTCTCAGTTTCTTAACAGACCTCCTTCAGAGGTTTCCTGTTTCCTAAATTTTGGGAGTGTTACTGCTAATTTTTCCCCTCCCGGTCTGGTATTGGAGGGAGAAATCCTTGTCACTCCCCTTTCCTCTGAAGTTGTACCTTGGCGTAGACCCAGGACTACAGAATATTTCCCCACTCCTATCTTTACCACTCCTCCTCTAGTTACTATTACCACTCCTGCACAAAGAGGAGCATCTGCTGATTTCAACCCATTATCCTTCTCTTTAAATCCCCTTTTGTTTCCCATTCCACTTCGAAAATATTTCCTAGTAGCCCCTTCGCGAACTCCTTCTCCTCCAAGTTCTCCTCCACCTAATATTCCTATGGCTGGTGCTAATCCCCCTCTAAATAGAATGGATTCCATAGTTGCTGCCAGATATGCTCCCTTAATCCTACCTCATCCTATGAATCCTCTCCCTGCTGGAGATTACTTGAAGTATATGCCCAAGTTCACTGGGGAAGGGGACATAACTGCGGAAGAGCATCTGGCCTCTTTCTACAGTTATGAAGACAACCTGAACATTGAAAATGAAGATGTCTGGATGAGAGTCTTCATCCAAAGCCTGGATGGTGAGGTGAGAAATTGGTTTAGAGGATTGGCCCCCGGATCTATTGCTTGGATCAAAGCCCTGGATAGTGATTTCCTGAGGCAGTGGGGCGATAGGAAGGATTTCATGTATTACATGACAGAGTTTGGGTCTTTGAAGAATATGGATGGAGAGTCTGTCTCTGACTTCTCCAAAAGATTCAATAAGATGTATAACAAAATCCCTGCTGAAATAAAGCCTTCAGAAGCCTCAACCAAGATATCTTATGCTAGTGCATTTGGCCCCGATTTTTGTCTGTTACTGAGAGAAAGAAGAGCTACCTCCTTATCTCAAATTAAATATGCAGCCATAGAAGTGGAATCCAATGTATTAACGGCTGATAGACTGAGAAACAAGGCTGACGTAGACAAAAGAAAGGGAAGGTTGAAAGCCTCAACTTTTGGCCCATCGTTGCCCCACCCTCAAGTGGATGATCTGACCAGGATGGTGAAGTCTCTATCTGCAGAGATGGAGAGAATGAAGGTGGAAGGGAGGAAAGCATACAAGGGCCCTCAGAACGCCGAAAACAAAGGAGGTTTTAGGAGGCCCAACAATATTAATTCCCCGACTGTACAAAGGGAGAGGGGAAGAGACAGAGAAGACCAGAAGATTCAGGCCCCTTTTCAAAATAACTTTGTGGCTGAGGGGGAAGAAGGGGAAACAGATGAGCTTGATCTTGAAATCTATTGCTTCATAGAAACTCATCCTTTTCCTCATCTCACTCAATCAGCATACGAGGAGTCTCTCATGGACAGTCAACTAAATGAACTGAGTAAGGGAGACAAGACTAGTGGCACCCAAGGAAGATATGATTTGAGGTCTAAGAAAAAGACAGTAGCACCTGATGTTCCTGAGTAGCTCCCTAGAGTAGAGAAACTTGTTGATGAAGTAGCAGAAAATCACAGAGGTAAGAAGCACCAACCCCTCTCTCCCATAGTCCAGAGTCATGTTCCTGAAATAAGAGAAATCCCAAAGCTTACATCTTCTTTTAATTTCGAGCATGAAATTCAAAATATCAAAATCCTTGTACCCCTGAACGAGTTCATTAAACATGAAGGGTTCAAGAAATGATTCTCTGAGATTTTACAGTCTGATACCTCATGCCTTCCCATAGACTCCATCAATTTGCAAGATGAAAAGCCTGCAGTTATTCTAGGTCCTATGGTAGAAGGCAAGAATGACTCATCCCCTCCCTTCTACATTTCCGTTAACATACATGAAAAAGTATTGCACAACTGCCTGATGGATTCGGGGGCTTCTCACAACCTCATGCCCAAAACTGTCACGGAAGAGTTAGGGCTGTAAGTCACCCAAGCCTATCATGACCTCTATTCCTTTGACTCCAGAAAATTTCAATGTCTAGGAGTCATCAAAGACCTGTTCGTGACCTTGTTTCAGTTGCCCATGAAAAGTGTGGTCATGGATATTGCAGTGGCTGATGTTCCCCCCAAGTTTGGTATGTTGTTATCAAGGTCTTGGATAAAGAGACTAGGGGGAACTTTGTAGATGGACCTCACATATGCTACTATCCCAGTGTTTGGAGGAGAACATAGGAGGCTATACAGGGAAGCCCAACTGGCCTATATAATCAGTGATGAAGCCAAACCTACCAACCATCCAATTTTCACCTTGGACACTGATTTAGGTTCCAGCGTACTACAACTCACTTATGCTCCCGAGCCTCCTCTTAAAATCAAAAAGCATCCAACCATTTCCCCTAAATTTCCTCCCTCCATCACCCCCATCTGGAAAATGTTCTTTGATGGAGCCTCTTCCAGGGAAGGCGTTGGAGCTGGGGTGGTTTTTGTATCACTTGCTCAAGAAGCCATATCTCTATCATACAAACTAGAATTTGAAGCTACCAACAATGTGGCAGAGTATGAAGCTCTTGTTCTAGGATTAAGAGTTGCAAGGGAAATGGGAATTCAGGAGGTAGCAGTGTTTGAAGATATAGAGTTGGTGGTCCAACAAATCAGAAGTTCTTATCAGGCCAAGCATCCTTGACTCAGGAGTTATAGAAATGAGGTATGGGACCTAATCGACAGTTTCTTCTCAGCATTTAACATTTCTTTCATCCCGAGAGAGGAGAAAACAATGGAAGATTCCTTGGCTATGTCAGCAAGCAATTTTAAAGTACCCTTGCCGCCGAAATTCAGATATGATGTGGAAGTAAAATACAGGCCCTCCATACCTGACAACGTCAAACATTGGAAGGTATTCAAGGATGATCTCGAGATCAAGAAATTCTTGGATACTATCGAAGAATTTTCAGAGATGCATATCGACCAAGATTTTGTCTCTGAAAAGGGGCTTGATGGGGGTAAGTTGCTGAGTAAAATAGCGAAGTGTGACATTGTGCAGCTCCCCAACAACCATATTCCAAGGGGACTGGTTCCTTTGGAAAGAATTTTTGATAGAAATGATGTGTCATTAAAGGGGGAAATCTTGGAGGATGACACTGGTACTATTCAGTGCAACATTGGCACCGAGAGTGAGCCCAAGTTTGTCAAATTATTAAGAAGTCTAACAAAGGAGAAGAGTTCTGAATACATTGGAATTTTGAGGGAATTTGCTGATGTTTTTGCCTGGACCTATGAAGATCTCAAGACATATGACACTTCTTTCATCGAACATAAAATCCTGTTGAAAGGGGAGGAAAATCCATTTAGGCAGAAGCTGAGACAGATCAATCCTATGCTGCTGCCTATTATGGAGAGGGAAGTGAAGAAGTTGTTGCAGGCCCAGATCATCGTGCCAGTAAGATATTCAGAGTGGGTAGCCAACTTGGTACCAGTAAGGAAAAAGAATGGAGAGGTCGGGCTCTATGTAGACTTCAGAAACCTGAACAAGAGCTCATGAAAAGATAATTACCCCTTACCACAAATGGAACATATACTGCAGAGGGTAACGGGAACATCCATGATGTTCATGATTGATGGTTTCTCTGGCTACAATCAAGTCTCTGTTCTGCCTGAGGATAGGGAAAAGATGAAATTTACCACTCCATGGGGCACATTCATGTATGCCAAGATGTCGTTTGGATTAATGAATGCAGGGGCGATGTTCCAATGTGCCATGGACATAGCTTTCATTGGGGAAAAGGATAAATTTGTGGTCGTCTATCTAGATGACATCACAGTGTTTTCAAAATATGATAAAGAACACCGTTGTCATCTCAGGAAGGTTTTCCTGAAATGCAGGAGTTTTGGCATTTCATTAAACCCCAAGAAATATTTGTTCACCATGCAGGAGGGAAAGTTACTAGGCCACATAGTATCAGCAGAAGGATTCAGGATTGACCCTAGCAGAGTTGAGGCAATTCAAGCCTTATCAATCCTGAGGTCCAAGAAGGAGGTCCAATCTTTCCTTGGTAAGATTAATTATTTGAGGAGGTTTGTGCCTAACTTTGTTGAGGAGGTAAAACTTATAACAACCATGTTAAGGAAAGGAAATGAAGTGAAGTGGACTTCTGAATCACGAAATTCCTTTAAGAAAATAAAGAAGGCCCTGTCTGAAGCCCCCGTACTTATTAGTCCCGATTACTCAAAGGATTTCCTTATTTTCTCCTTTGATTTACCTGACACGGTAGCCGTTGTTTTATTACAGACAAATAAGGATGGGCTAGAGCAGCCTATTACCTATTTCAGCCGAGCATTGAGGGATGTTGAAGTCAGGTATGACACTATGGAGAAGCAGGCCTATGTCCTGGTAAAATCCCTCAAGGCATTTAGAGTCTATGTCCATCATCGCTTATGTCCCCTCAGCTGCTGTGAAAGACATTCTTATTCAGCCTGACATAGACGGGAGGAGGAGTAAGTGGATAGCCAAGATTCTAGAGTTTGACCTGGAAATAAATCCTACCAAATTGATCAAAGGTCAAGGTTTAGCCAAGTTGTTGGCTGAAGCTAATTGCCAAAACTTGGCGGTAAGATTCATCAGCGAATTCTCAGGAATTCAGCAGGGTTGGCTGTCTAAAAGAGACCCTCAAAAGGATCCCCCATTGGCTTGATGTCCTTGGTATAAGGATGGCATATACTTTCTGTAAGAGTTGCGGCCTCCAGACAGACTGCAAAGAAATAAAGCATGAGCTATGAAGCTCAAGGCAGTCAGATACTGCCTTATCGATCAAATTTTATACTGTAAAGACCCCCTGGGGGTACTTTTAAAAGGCATGGATACACAAGAGGCTGATATGATCATGGCTGAATTTCACGATGGCCTATGTGGAGGGCACCATTTCTGGAAGTCTATAGCCCACAAAATTCTCAGAGCCGGGTACTACTGGACCACCTTGTTCATTGATGTCCATAGAGGAGTTAGAGCCTGTATCCAATGCCAAATATTTGCAGGAAAACAACAACTCAAGTCCTTGCCACTGAATCCTGTGGTTGTTTCAGGACCTTTCCAGTAGTGGGGCCTAGATTTCATTGGAGAAATTCACCCTGCTTCCAGTGGGTAGCACAGATGGATCCTGATGGCTACTGATTTCTTTACCAAGTGGATTGAAGTTGTCCCCACCAGGATTGCTTCCCACAAGGTAATCATTGGATTCCTGGAAGATCTCATCACAAGATTCGGCTATCCAAGTAAGATTGTCACTGATAACGTAGCCTCTTTCAGGGCTGAGCCATTAGCCAAGTTCTGTGAGCAATTTGGGATCACACTGATTCACTCCACCCCATACTATCACCAGGGCAATGGTTTGGCAGAGTCCTCCAACAAAATCCTAATAAGGATCATCAAAAGATTGTTGGAAGATAACAAGAAGGCTTAGCATTCAAAATTGAAATTTGCTCTATGGGTCGATCGAGTGACCACGAAGAGATCTAAAGGCATCTCTCCTTTCCAATTAGTCTATGGAGAAGAGGTTATTTTTCCTTCTCATTTAGCCATTCCTATAGAAAAACTCCTCCAGGATCATCAAGAGCAGCCTGATGACATGATCAGAAGAATCCATCAGCTAGTGGAAGTCCAGCAGGCCAGAGAGTAGGTAATGATCAGAATTCAGGACCATCAACAGAAGACCAAACATGTATTCGATAAGAAGGCCAAGAAGGAGGGGTTCCAAATAGGAAACCTGGTGCTGAAATGGGATGCTCCTAAGCAAGATAAGGGAAAACATGGAAAATTTGAAGCCCTGTGGATCAGGCCTTTCAAAATCTCTGAGGTTTTCTCAAATAACACTTACAGGGTGCAAGATTTGGAAGGTGAAGAAGTTTTCAGCAGCCCAGTAAATGGGCATTTTATTAAAAAATGTTTTGTCTGAGCCTTCCGTGGCTCCTGTGTTTTGTAAATATTGTCCTTTTAGGTCTTTGTTTTATTGTTTTTGTTTAATAAATGACTCTGTAGCCCAACAACAAAGCATTGGAACTACAAAATGTATCCTTAGAGCATCACAGGGACGACTCTATTCCCCCATGGAGCCTAATGTTAGTAACATTTATCGTCCAAAGCACAAGAGCGATAAGCTCTGCAAGTGGTGCGATGAGCATCGAGCACAACTCATAGAGGAAATCCATTTTGGGCTTGAATCAAGTGAGAGAGCAGTCAGATTTCAACGGTCAGGATTCATCCAAAGGAACAGATCAACGGTTGGCAGGAAATTGTGGTTAGCGAAGTTGCGTCGAGGTTAGCGCAATGGATTGCACCCATATTGTGTGCAGGGAAAGATAGCAGTCGTCCATCCAGAAGACGCGTGGTGCGATATCTAGTCGCGTTGGCGTTTTGGAATTTGGGAGTTCGATGGGTGAGAGTTTCATTTTTTTCTACATCTCGAAAACCCGAACCCCAAAAATGTCAAAAACACTAAAATTCGGGCCTGTGGTATCATGAAGAATTCTCAGCCATCCATCCAAAGGGACACCTGGTGGCCAATTGATCCATCTCGGTGTTTCACCCATCGCGAATCCGAGGCTCAAGGAGCAGCTCCATCATATTCCCGATGCACGAGGTGCCAGGAGCATCCAAGACCCGGGCCCAAAGTATCGCCGAGTGATTTCAAGATCGTCAGATCTGAGAGGGATGCATGGCGCTAGATTAAGCCACCTCGGCGTTTTTCTCATCGTGGTTTCAAGAAGCAGGGATCAGCCCCTTCCTATTTTTGAATGTCGAAAGCGCCTTTGAGAGTAAACACAAGGTCACATCCCGTGGTCACTTGGGAAAGAAAAGAGTTGCACGAGAGGGGCCAAAGGCGTCATGTTTGTTCATAGAGGGGATCACTGTGATCTCCAGGTGCCATCAGATTCGACTGCGATCCTGGTCTTTGCTTCGAGTAAATGAAGGCAATAAGGGGTGGTTGAAACCTCTCCTCATTCATTAAGTGTGAGGTATGGAGGGTCTGGCAAGCGGTCTGCTCGAGAGGGTCCTGTGTACCCATTTTTCCAGAAAAATCATGCCGAGTTCTCGACTAGCCGGAGGAGGTCTGCACACGCTAGATCGACACTTAATGGCTCAGCTACTCCCCTTGCCGGAGCCACGCGCGGTTAAGGTGGCGTCTGACAAAGAATACCCATCCGAATTTGGCTGAAGGGACACCAAGCTCTGGATGACTGAACATGCCTCTGTTAGGCGAATTTTTTTGAGTATATAAACTCAGTCTTTGTATTTTGTAATGGATCGATGGTTGAACAAAGCTTCCAATTGTAAAGTTTTGATGAAGCACTGGTCACTCTGGTTAATGTATAAGGCATTTGAGACTTCTTACTTTATGGATGTCAGCCTCTTTCCCGTCTCTTTGTTTACTGTGTTAGAACAACTTGGAATTGGAGGATCCAGTCGAGTTGTAGTTGTTATAGGATGATGTAGGTTGGATCACTATAACAGTTGCATTGTTTCTAATCGATTCCTGTGATTTTTTTAGCGTTGAACGACTTGGAATTGGAGGATCTAGTCAAGTCACTTTTCATCTCCTTGAGGCTCTAGACCAAGAGGATCTTGGATCCTGAGTTTTTCATCGTCAAGCTTCTGAAGGCTTGTCGCCCGAGGCAGTCTTGCTCACCCTTCTCACAAGTTTTCCATCTACTACCCTTTAATAATTTACTGACAAAAGTTGGATCAAGACCTCCCTTTCTTTCTACATACCAGGCCCGGTTCCCTGAGTCAAAGTTGTATCTTCCTGAGTCTTTACCCACTCGATCACCCCATTAAACAAATCGTGACATAAATTGATGGGCGTTGGGCTCTGCTCATGCAAGCAATCTAGGAGTGACTTCTGACGCTAACACATGGCGTATGTGTCCATATTATAGAGAGCTCAACAAGATCACTATTGAAGATAAGTTTCCCATTCCCATCATTGATGACTTGTTATATGAACTACATGGAGCAATCTATTTCACAAAATTGGATCTCTATTCAGGGTATCATCAGATCAGGATGAAGGAAGAAGATATCCCAAAAAAACATTCTGAACTCATGAAGTCCATTATGAATTTTTGGTCATGCCTTTTGGCCTTACAAATGCACCTTCCACATTCCAAGGGTTGATGAATTCCATTTTCAAGCGCTTCCTTAGAAAATTTGTGTTAGTATTTTTTGATGATATACTAATCTATACCAAGTCTTGGGAGGATCATGTGCGACATGTTGACAAGGTGCTACAACTACTAAAGGAGCAACAACTATATGCCAAACCATCCAAATGTTTCTTTGTAGTAAA
>SNQJ01S0025017.1:6008-23078 GCA_010110895.2 Picea sitchensis
AAAGAAAAGATAACCTTTATTCAAATAATTATATCATGGATTTTTTAGACGAGAAAGTATACATCTATTTCGATATAATCTTTTTCAACCTTCAATATTTGTTTGCATAATAGAATATCAAAATTTACATAGTATATCCTTTTACAAATTGATTAAACTTGGACACACTTATCAATATTTGTTTGCATAATAGAATATCAAAATTTATATAGGATATCCTTTTACAAATTGATTAAACTTGGACACACTTATGATGTAAAAATATCAAAGCTCATAAAATTTTGATTCAAAATCATAATAAATTAAGTCTTTGGAAATGATAAAATTTGTTTGCATAATAAAATATCAAAATTTTACATAAGATATCCTTTTACAAATTGATAAAACTTGTACACACGTAAAACTTGGACACACTTATGATGTTAAAGTATCAAAGGTCATGAAATTTTGATTAAAAATCATAATAAATTAAGCCTTTGAAAATGATAAGAGAATAACATTTTTTTTTAAGATAAAGACAATCACCAGTAATATCAATTCATGAGAATAACATTTTTTTTTAAAGATAAAGACAATCACTAGTAATATCAATTCATGCATCTTCTGAAGAAATTATTTTGGAGATATGAAAATTAAAATTATTATTAAGTTTTTGGTAGTATTTGGAATATTTAAAGGTAGAATATTTGACTCTTTTTATAAAGAGGAATAACGTATATTTTTTATATTTTTTAAGAACATGTGTTTCCTCTTAAGAGGTTACAGGTTCAAATCTGCAATTAAATGTAATTGTAATTTAATATAATATTTTTTTATAAAGAAAAATTAATAGTAAAAATAAATAAATGTTATATTTAATTATATAATTTTGATGTATGGAAATATATTATTATTATAAAAAATTTAAAATAATTAAATGTAACTATAATTTAATACATTAATTTGGTGTGGCTTGGTCGTGACCTTAAAAATAGATTATTATAATACAGTCTCAGTGGGTCTAATGGTTAAGAACATGTGTTTCCTCTTAAGAGGTCACAAGTTCAAATCCAGAAGGGGGTAGGGTATGTATATCTCTGTAGACTTTACCAGTCAAATCGTTGAGTGGAGGGGGGTCCCTTGTTTATTATTATTATATAATAAAGATGTGGATATATTACATATTTATTTAAAAATATATATAATATAATATTTTTAATAGTTATTAATAATGATATAATATGTTACTCAAAACTAAACGAAATGAAAACATATATATGTAAGAGATATAATATATTCATTTAATATAAAAATTGTTTTGTAGAGATAGAAAGGGAGATACCAAATTTATACATAAGAAGTTTATATAGAGAGATTGCTGTAATAAAAATATAAATATTTTAACAATAATCAAAATTGTATTTTTACATATCCATATCTCCATAAATTGTGTAATATAAGTTTATGGACTTGAGTGAAATTACAACCATCCTAAATTCATTTTAAATGATACAAAAATTTGTAATTTGAAAATTTCCATATCTCTTAATACTTAATAGATCTAAAGTTAACATGGATCTACCTTGATTTTAAACATTTCAAAAATAACCAAAAAAAACCACTTATACTTTAAATCAATGCAATAATTCTTATTTGTTAATTCATATAAAATAGTTATCACATCATTAAAGTATGGGATTAGTCTCAATTATGTTTTTATTGTAAAGGAAGTTGAATACATTCTTAAGTTATATATTTAGTTTTAAATGGTTAATGAGTTTATTGATTAGTGTAAACATAACACTTTGAACTTTAAATGTAACAAATTAGTCATCATGTAGTTCTTAACTGATTAAGTTTTTGCTCTAGAAGTCTTTTATTATAAAATTTGATGACTTTAAAAACCACACATAGGTATGAAATGAAGAACTGTGGTTTTGGATAGAGATGCCATTTTTTTTAACCATGGGTTCCATTAAACCAACTTCAATATCTATCTTCTCAATCTTAATTCATGTAACATTGTGGAATCTAGCCCTTGTCTTTTGGGGTTATTATCACGGGATTTATACTTGTGCAAAGCCCTACAAGATCCCAATTTTGTGTAACAATTAGAAGTCTCTACCATTATCACCTAAGTAGATACTTCCCCTGTTTTAGTGATGGAAGGAGGTCCAACACAAGGGAGGATTCCCTAGTAGTGACCTTAAGGGATCAAGTAGCAAGATTAACCAAGCCTACAACCCCCTATCTTAGTCACTTAGATGTTAGGTCTAGGTCTAAGAAAGGTAAAGAGGAAAATAAGGCAATTGGTTCACTTGTACGAGACAAGAAACAATCCAAAGCATATAATAGAAAATTACCAAGTTATATAGCTCATCAATCACCTTTAAACACTAGACAATCATTAAAACCAATTGCTATTGCAAATTTACAACACTAAACCAATGTATAGCAGCAATTAATGTTTTCTAACAACAATAGGTAAAAGCACCCAAAAAATTAGCAATTGTACATAAGAATTAAGCCTTCAACAAGTGCAACAACATTCAATAGCTAGATAGTGATTTTGAGTATCTTTAGCCACAATATTAAGTAGGTATACAACAATTAATTCAATCCCTAATGGTTATAGCAAACTTTTATAACAACAACAATTTAATTCACTAGTTTGCTAGGGTTAGAGTTAGTGAAGTTAGTCAAATTGTTTTGGGAGAGAGAGAGAGAGTAATAGTTCTAAGAGTATTTTCACCAACAAGAGAGATCTAGACTAGTGTCATTGACTTTCTAGGGCTATGGAATCAAGCATGCAACACTTTGAAGAATGAATTGACAGTCTTTCATGGAAACCTGCACAAGAGACCTAGCTAAAGAATACACAAACAAATCTTATCAAGAAAAGGAAGAGAGATACAATATGAAGAACGAGAAACAATGTATATTATGATCTGTTCAATGAGTGAGTGATATTCACTCATATAGGAAATGACATCCTATAATTAAGAAAAACAAAGAAGCTGTGAGATTTTCTTAGGAATGCATGCATAATGGTCTAAAATTAGAAAGTCTAAAATAGAACTAGTCAGTTAACTCCCATTGAACTAGTGTGCCGAAAATAAAAATTTCTCCAACACCCCCCCGGAACATCACTATGGAGTAAAAAATGAGTTTTGACTACTAGGCCATATTAGGTACTCATGTACAATGCAACTAATGAACACTGAATAAAATGAGGAAAGAGGGAAAACCACGTGGGAACAACCCCCCCCCCACCCCTCAAAAGACAATGCATCAAAAGAAGAAAAGGCAGTTTCTAGCCAACTGTGTTCTTCATTGCAAGACGATCTCACAAAGTCTGAAACTTCTGCCCAATGAAGTTCTTGGTGAATATGTCGACAATTTGTTCAGAGGAAGGAAAGAACTCCAAATCAATGATCATGTCATGTACTAAATCTATGATGAAATGCATGTGGACCTCAATGTGTTTGGTTCGTTGTTGTTGTATTGGATCTCTGCAAAATCTCAGTGTACTCTGATTCTCACACCATATGATATTCGAACAGTGAAACTGGATACCAAGCTCGGTAAGGAAGTGTTGAAGCCAAAGTGCATGAATGACACAGTTGACTACTCATCTGTACTCTACCTTTGCGGACTATAAAGCAATGGTTGATTGCTTCTTACTTGACCAACAAATTGGGCTTGACCCCAAACTAAGAGTGTACCTGGACGTCAACTTGTGATTTGTGCTATCACCGGCCCAATCTGAATCTGTGAAGCCTATGAGATCTAATGCACAACCAACTGCATAGTGAATCCCATAACTCATGGTGCCCTTAACATATCTAAGGATGTGCTTGGAATCTTTCCAGTGCAGATCATGGGGTTCCTGCATGTATCTGGAAACTACTCCTACTGCATATGAGATACCTAGACGGGTGTGGGTGAGATACAGAAGACTCCCCACCAACTATCGATACAAAGTGTTGTCCACTAATGGTGTATCCCCACCATCCTCAAGTATGGTCCTAGATAAGAAGGGTGTAGGTGCAGACTTATAGTCTATCATGTGGAATCTATCCAAAATATCCTTGACATACTTAGCCTGAGAAAGTTTGATGCTGGAAGAATCTTGACTAATCACAAGATTAAGAAAGAAGTGTAGTGGACCCATGTCCGTCATATAGAATCTGTCATGCAAAATATATTTGACCAAAGCAATGGTTGAAGCAGAGCTACCAATGATCAAAAGATCATCAACATAGAGTACTAAAATCATCACAGAGTTAGTAGTCCTCATCATGTAAACATTGGAATCAAATTTACATCAAACAAAATCATGTGAAAGCAAGTAAGAAACCATCTTTGCATACCATGCTCTAGGTGCATGCTTAAGGCCATAGAGAGACTTCTTCAGTCTGCATACTAAATATGAGTTCTGAATGAACCCCTGCAACTGCTCCATGTAGATCTCCTCTGAAAGGTCACCATGAAGAAAAGCATTATTCACATCCATCTGGTGAACTTCCCATCCTTTGCTTGTTGCAATGGCTAGAGCCAAGTGAATGGATTCCATCTTTGCTACTGGAGCAAAGGTCTCATCATAACATATCCCATGAATATGTTGAGATCCTTTTGCAACTAATCTAGCCTTGTACCTGCTCACCTGACCATTTTCCACTATCTTGGTCCTATAGACCCATTTGCATCTGACAAGTTTCCTCCCTGGTGGAAGTGGAACCAGATCCCAATATTGATTCTCTAGGAGAGAATCATGATCCTCTTGCATGGTTTCTTCCCATAGTGGATTACCAACAACCTCACTGTAGGTATGTGGATCAGAAGATTGAACCATATAGAAATGCATGGGCATCGTTGGTTCAGAAGATGAAAGTACATGAGAAGGATCAACATGCTGAGATTGAGTCCTCCTTGAATCCAATGGATCCCTTGCAAGGTTGCATGTTGCATGAAGTGTGGACTGTGCCCACTTGGGCATTTGATGAAGCTCTGACGCTGGCTCCTCATTTGGCTGTACTACCTTCTCATATGCATGTACAAAATCCTTTGAATCTGTGTCTGAATATGTAGCATCTGAGTGTGTGGAATCATCATCTCTAATGTTTGGAACTGATGGAAGCACAAGAGTCTTTGCATGTTACACTAGAGGTGCATGCAAATGACTCTCCTCAAACTGAACACTGCACTCAATTATGACTCGGTCTGTAGAGGGATGAATCAATCTATACCCCTTCACATCATCTGGATATCCCACAAAGATGCAAGGTGTGCTTTGTGGATCTAAAGCTTTCCTCTTTTCAGAAGGAATATGGGCCCATGCTCTAGATCTAAAGGTGCGGAAGTGTGTGACATCTGGTTTGTCACATATCCAAGCCTCAAAAGGTGTCATATCCTCAACAGATATGTGAGGTGCTTTGTTCTCTATGTAAGCAACACAGTTAAGTGCCTCAGCACAAATCTTGGAAGGAAGTGATATTGCATGCAACATGCAACTGGTCATCTCCTTGAAAGACATGTTCTTCCTTTCAACAACTCCATTATGTTGTGGAGTGTATGGAATTTTGTGTTGCAACTGGATACCAACTTCACGACAAAGATTCTAAACATCTTTGTTGATATACTCCCCCCTATTGTTTGTACGTAGGATCTTGATTTTCTTCCCAGTTTGTGTCTCTACTAGAGCTTTGAAGTCTTTGAGATGCTAAAAAACTTGAGACTTTTTCCTGAGAAAATAGACCCAAGTATAGTGTGAGTAATCATCAATAAATGTAAGAACATACCTTGCTTTGATGATGGACAGATGTGCAAATGGACCCATGAGATCACTGTGAACAAGCTCCAAGGAAGATAAGGCTCTCCTTGCCTTCCCCTTTCAAACTTCTCTTCAGGATGCTTGCCAAGAATGCATCCTTCAAAAACCCCTTCAAAAAAGTGAATTTCTGGCAAGCCTTTGACCATTTCTTGCTTGGAAAGTCGTTGCATGTACCTAAAGTTTAAATGACCAAATCTCTCATCCCATACTCTACTACTATCATTAGTATGTGTAAGTAGCAAAGAGGAGTCATAGTCAGTAAACTTAGTGAACTTATACAACTGTGATTTGTGATCTACCTCACCAACTGCAATAATGGAACTGCCATGCGTGTCAAGTACAATAATTGAATCAGATGTAAATTCAACCCTTTTATCTGTTTGAGTGATCTAATAAACTGAGAGAAAATTTATAGAAATCTTTGGAACATGTAAAACATTCTCAAAACTTCCATTAGGGAGTTCCACTCTTCCCTCTCCTGCAACTGTTATTAGAGTATCATCCCCCATGAGAGTAGGAGGTCCAGAGCATGAACTCAAAGAAGTAAAAAATTCCTCTTTAGCTTCCATATGATGTGATGTGCTAGAATCTATAATCCATGAATCAAATGAGGAATTAATTTCAACCAAAGCATGATGATTAACTTTCTTAGGCACATGGTCTTATTCCTTCTTCTTCTTCTTGGCTCCTTCAGGAATGAAGTCTCCAAGGTTATTCTTCTGAAGTACCTGTCTCATAAGATCGATCTGCTTCTTTATGCATGTGGATTCTTCATGATACGATTTATTGAAATATGTGCACTTCTTTCCCTTATTCTTCTTCCCTTTGGAATTTGAAAAATATTTGGAACCTAAAGAATCCTCGAAGGGTTTGGAATATCCCTCCTTATTTGACTCTGGATGTAATAGCTCCTTTCGTTTCTACTTCGATTTTCGATTGGATGAACCTTTTTCCATCATGCATGGTGAGTGCATGTGCTTTGGGATATTTCCTGAGGGCCATCTATATGAGTTTTTTTTTTCTCTTGTGTGAGAGACTCAATGAATTGAGCCATCGTAGGCATTTTCCAATTTTCTCCCAAAAGACATCTGTCAGAAGTGAAATTGGAGACATATACGGCGTATTCTGGTCCTAGCTTGGACAAGATTGTTAGAATAAGTTGTTTCTCTTGTGTAGACTTGTCAATACCACATTCACCCAAGCTCAATATCAAAGATTTAAATTTAGTAAAGAAATCTTGTATATTATCAAAACTTTTAGGGTCTAAGGTATTCAACTCTACCTCAAGCATATGACCTCGCATCTCATCCTGCTTTCCAAAGAGTCCTTCCAAGGTGGTCCAAATCTCGTTTGAAGTCTTGCATGTGGCAACATGAAACCACAAATAAGTGGATATTAACTCAAGAAGTAGTCATGTGGCCTCATCCTTACGGTTATCCCATATGTTTCTTTTGCCATCGTCAAATTATACAGTCATTTTCTTTTGAGTTGGAATGCGGCCTTCGGCTTCCATTCAAAATAGTTGTATGATGTGATTATTATTACCATACTTGATTGAATAAGTTGCATCATCTCCATCCCTGCTATGGATTCTGAAAAGATCCTGAAAACCTAGATCGTGGATTCTGAGATATGAATGACGGTGCCATGGCAGTTATAGATATGATAAAACAACTATATCTCCTAAAATATGATGTGGGTTTTGGATATTTTTGGTGAGCATGAGAATCCCTATGTCATACGTCTCTGGTCAAAATTTCAGCCCGACCCAGATCGTGGATTTCGATATATGGTTGTTTTTACAGTAAAAAACCAATTTTCTAGAGTGTCTCACCGTGGCAATGGGCGAACTGAATCGTTGCAACCTAGAGAAGGATACAGTGCGACTATGTCACACCCTAGAAATGGATAGGGTGCGTCGATTTCAGAAAACTAAACGTCGCACCCTGGTGAAGAATACAGTGCAACGATGTCGCACCTTGGATGTGTAGAAGTTGAGTCAATTGACCTTCGCACCCTAGCAATGGATACACTGCGTCGATTCCAATTGTCGCACCTTTCGATAGGGATAGGATGTGACTCTAGCGGAAACTACGGTTACTCAATAATTAAATTCTCTTTCTCTCTTCTTTGTCTTGTCTGGGTTGCTCCAAGCAGCTCTGCTCTGATACCATGTCAATGTTTCATGGAAACCTGCACAGGAGACCTAGATAAATCATACACAAACAAAGCTTATCAAGAAAAGGAAGAGAGATACAATATGAAGAATGAGAATCAATGCATATTATGATTTTTTCAATGAGTGAGTGATATTCACTGATATAGGCAATGACATCCTATAATTAAGAAAAGCGAAGAAGCAATGATCTTTTCTTAGGAATGCATGCATAATAGTGTTGGTCTAAAATTAGAAAGTCTAAAATAGAACTAGTCAGTTAACTCACATTGAAATAATGTGCAAAAAATAGAAATTTCTCCAACATGAATTAGATTATCAAGAAGAATGAGGTTTCAAACGCTAAGGTGCAAAGCCTCTTGGGCGTTAGGACTAAAACCTTAAAGAAAATGATTTCTAGGGTGCAAAGCCTCTTAGGCCCTAGATGTTGTTTTCCTTCTTCTAGATAACCTAGTTCAAGGATAAAAAATGGACAAAGATAAAAACCCTAAGTTGAAAATCCTCTTGGGCCTTAAGCCTTTGAATCTTAGCAAGATACAAGGTCTCTTAATGCTTTCGCCAAAACTTGGACAAACAAAAGTATTGAAGGAGAGAAATCCTTCTGTCTCCTTCCTAGGATTTTACTAGAGAAAAGTAACATGCAACAAGATAGCAATTATCATATTATACCATGATAAAACTTATTAACTTAGAGAAAATTACTTACTTATCCAAGTCTCTATGCCAAGAGAACCCCTAGTTCAAAAGATACCATCCAAGAAATAAAAAACATCCACAAACAATCATTTTCCAAAAGGTGTGCACTAGATCAAAGATGCCAAAGAGAGTGGAGTGAAATTTTTTAGAGCTATCCTTCACAAGAGTAAGGTGTTGTGATGATGAAAATGATTTGATGTTCTCTCTCTATTTATATGAGGTAAACAAGCACATTTTTGCACATAATTTGAGTAAAATGTCAACAACATATGCTAGAAGTGGGGTCAGCCCCTTAAAATAGATTCTACAATGATAAAACATAAAAACAATAAATGATATGGTCACACATGTGGTGATGTAAAGCCCTAAATGGAATGGAGAAGGCCTTGAAAGACCATGCATCATCATCAAGGAGTGTAAGCAAGGTGAAAACCATCATCAAGTTCCCTATAACATCATGTGGTCTCCAAGTGGCAGCAAACCCCAACATCTCCATCAAACCCTAGCATGACATCATCATCCAAAGGCCCGGGGTCCAAGGTGTAAATGATGGAATCCAACATGTAATAGGGTGTATGTCATCTCTAGATGTCATCCAACCATCTACCATTGCAACGTCCTCCATCCAATGCATGATAGTCTTTGGGGTGTAGACCTGAAAGTGTGGGATTTGTGTCCATCTATGTACCACCATGACCATATCTAGCAACTACAACCCATATGTCCTTAATCCAAGGTTCATATGTGAAATCATGTATCTAAGTGTGTCAAGCCATCTAATGGCTCAATGCTCTGCATCACACGTGACATATCCTGCATTGAAGGCGCAACGTCCTGGGTGAAAACCTGGGGCGTCCTTCATAATACCATGTCAGGTGCATCAAAATCAAATCAAAGCATGAAAACAAGTAAAGCCAATGTTCACAAGGCATGAAACCCCTTAGATCATACAAAGTAATATGCTACTTAAGATATAAGCCACATAAATAATTCTCATCAAGTATCTCCTTCAAACTTCACATTAGCTCAAGAATTTATGTAAGTAGGCAAATTTGAATATGGGAGGACCGTCACCAAATCCTATTAGGTGTGCCATCCAAAACAATGAAATAAAATACCCAAGTAGAAGGATATGTCCTGAGGGAAGAATTAAATAAAATAACCCTTTGAGATTAAGTGTGATAGTGGTATGTGTTGGGATTACTTCATGGCTTATGGTGTGATTTAATCCATTTCTATGAGAATATTTATGGAGGGTGCGCTTGCTCTTGATTTACCACTTTCTAAGCGCTACGTTTTTTCAACCCCTTAATTTTTTTTTTTATTATCATTTTATCATATTTGCAAGTCCCCTTTATAAGGTTTCAAGATATAGCATCACTGCTTTGGGACTGGGGAGAACACGGAAAGGGTAGAGCTCAAGTATGGATTGACTTTTGAGAGTCCTTTGTTATTCTTTCTTTATTATTCTTTTGCTAGCATATGCAATCAACCTATGGGCCTTTAGCCCCTCTTCTCATGAGAGAATGAACCATGACCCATTACCGAAGTTTAGAACACTATGACATGCTCTAGGATGGTAAGTGTTAATTATGGCAGGTAAATAGAACATTACCCTTGTGAGGCCCCCCCAATAGTACCCCTTTTCCTTGGGGGTGACAACATGGGACTAGGGAACATATGTTGACCACCAAGTTGAAACAAGGAAACAAACATAACTTCGTGAGCTTATGATCCATTATCCAACTTCAACCAATGATCCTCGTTCACATGCCTAGTATATTAAGCACAACACCTTGTATGAAAAAATGACTGACATACCTCATGGTGACATTGGCTTACCATCTCCCATACACTTGTGTTGATTGGATGTGATGAGCTTGGTTGATCCGTAGTAGAAGAGGCAATCTAAGGGGGGGTTGTTGGGATTCCATGGGTGGACATGTTGATCATCATCATCAACGTGATCATTGTCTTCATTATGGGCCATGAGACATGATATCCTCCAGTTACCCATAGACACGGGGGGTAACATTTGGCTCCAACATGGGGACATGTGCTCATTGTAGAGCACATGAGAACCTCAACATATCTTGTAGTCCAATACATGCAATCCTTCAACCACTTCTAACAACACCATCCCTTCAGTAGCAAAGGTGAGGGATGTGATCCACCCATGTTAGTATACCAAAATCATGCTAGAAATAATTTTTTTGGCATTTTCATCAATATATCATTTTTTTTTCTTTTTATAATATAAACATCAAATTGAGCTAACAATGATGCATAATAAAGAAACAAGTAAAAGAAAACAATGCAAGCACAAAACATGACCTACCTACCAACTCTAGACTAAGACAAGGAAATCTAAGTAAAGTCATATAACCAACAAAGCCATCCCAACATTTTATCAAAATGACTACCCTTGTGCTTTATTATGAACCACTTCAAAGACAAGTCAAGCACAAAATGATCATGAGATGAAACAAACAATACACCACACTCAATCATAGAATTCAACTCATGGAGGCAGGAGGGAGGGACAAAGTCATGAAAGGAGTCATCTTCACACGATTGATCTATCCATCCCTAGACAGGGCTGCAATAAAAGGGTGAGGATTGATCCTCATCTTCAACTACAAGGATATCCCTCAAATATTGAGAAGGGATCAGAAGGAAACTAAAGAATACCTTACAATTTCCCGTAAAAGAAGAGGATGAAACATTAAGCCTAGAGAAAAAAAATTGCTCCCAACCCAAGACATGTTACATTTCCGCATGTGTCCAAAAATACATGCAATGAACTAACTTTAAGTTGAAAACACCCCTGCACTAAGGATAAATCATCGATTCCCAACCAGATCCTGAAAGGAAAGAGAAGAAGGTCAAAAATTTGTAGCATGAATTTCCAACTGCCCTATGTAAATCACAACTTCATTATCATCAAACTCTGAACACAAAAATGGATAAACATAAGATAGATCCAAGTGATCAAAAGGATATATACCACCACTTCCAGGGTATGATTGGAAACCATCGTGAGAGTATTGCAATGAGTCATCCCTAGGTGGTTGGAACAAGTCTGTGATCATGTCATCTTCATGTTGCCAATTATATGGGTCATTAGCAATAACATATGGTTGTTCTAAAGGAAACAATTTTATATTGTTTGTTTGAAGACATCGTTCAATGTCATAAATGAGATCTCCATCAAAACTAGAACAACTCATATCCCATTTATGTCTCCCAACACATATAAAATCATCAATATTTTCATTTGCATCATCACTTTTATCATTGAATGGAGGGTCTTATACATCCAAGGGTTTCTCCAAGACTTCCTCACTTTCCAAATCATGAAATGAAGCAACATCGAAAATTTGGAAACGAGTACAACTTACCACATTCTCTTCTTCATGTGCATGGGGAATGGAAGCTTGGATGACTTCATCTTCATCAGATAGAGCAGAAAATGTCAATGTCTTGTCTTCGTGAGGGGCCTCTTAGTGGATTGGTTCTTCAACATGGTGTGCTTCATCAAAGTTTTCTTCAATATGTTCATAAATAATCTCAGGTTCTACTTCATGTATTTGGTGACCTTCCTCATGAGTCACCTCTTCAAGCTCTCGTTATTTAATCAAATCTTCATTGTCTTCAATGGAATCATGAGGTGATTCTTGATCCTCTTCAACTTCTTGTTCGTCAATGAATTCTTCATTTTTTCCCAACATAGTTATAAAGTAACCCTTCCCCTTGAAGGGCCACCATGAGATCGTGAAGAATATATTCATATCTTTGTGTTCTCAGGGTCCGCCTTTTGAGAAATTCTTCAATGAATATTGTAAGAGAATATACGCTCTTTGGATTGAGAGTATGCTTAACCCAATTATTTTGTCTTGTTTCTATAGATAACAAAAAAAATCTTATTAGCACATCTTGACGTGTCACATTTGACTCTGCAACATACTTCAATAAATTCACAACATGAGTAATAGCCAAGGATGGACTCCCATTAAATTTTGGACAATTACCCCCCCTAATCCAAATAAAAGCGATTTGGGTATCCAGGAACATTTTTAATGTCAAGAGAAGAAACATTTCATGAAGTTCCCATGGTGCCATAATTCAATTACTTGAGAATATATAATTTTTCAAACTTGAGAATAGTATGACACCTAAAAATATATCAGTGGAGTCACCGAATGATCTCTATAAGAGAGGATCATCAAAGGTAGAGGAAGGGATTCTTCCTTCAGTGGAGTCACCATGAAAGCTTGCAAGAATAGGATTTTGGGTAAGCTTACCACAGAGAGGATGTAGGAAGGATGACTCAATCCTTCCCGACAATGGCGCCAAAATGTTATCACGGGATTTGATTGTCAAAACTAACTCCATTATCAATGAGCCCACCCAAACAAAACCTACTCCAATACTAATGAGCTCATTGTTATGAAATTTTTCCCATGTAACCTTGGGTCATGTCACAACAGAGTGAGACCATATATAAAAGACAGAACATACCCTCACACACAACAATGATATGAGAACATAACTTCTTTGAGGAGAGAAAGAGAGAGAAGGAGAGGCCTCAAACCTTGTATCCTATATCTGATGTCGATCCTCACTCTCCACCTTTGATGTTGCTCCTGATCTCCATCGGTATCAACTTGCAAAAGAAGACCAAGTTTGTGTTGCAACAAGGTAGTTATGAATTCAAATCATACATATAATGTGCAAATATTCAAGTATATGAATAAAACTAACATATATCAATAGATTGAAATCAATTTACACATGTATGGAGGGAAAGAAAACTCTTTTATTGAAAACACTAAAAGTGGGTAGTTACAACCTGACTCGAACTGTTGACACTACCTCGAAGCCAACCTCCCAGGTTCCTCCACTAGTCCTTCAAGCATCAACCCCAAAAGGGATATGAACACACCCTATGGTCATATAAGGAAGATGAAGGAGTATTGGAAAGCAAGTTCTAGAACAAAGGGATGCTACTTAGAGGATTAAGGGAAATATGGAAGCTTGCAAATTCATCAGCATAATCTTTCATCTAGGTTGTCTTCCTCATCCATTCCCTCAAAGGTGTCTTTATACCACCCTTAACGGGTTAATGTGGTTGTATTCATTTGTGTACGAGCCAAGGGAAGTTGGGAACGAGCCCAACATAAAACCCCGCTCGAAAATGTGGAATATTTTATTTTTTCATATTTTTTGAGGTTATCCACGGGTTGCAAACTAGCAAGGCACGAACATCCACACTTTGCATACTAGTGGCCCACAGATTGCAACAAAAATATTGTTTTTAGAAGATTTGATGAAGGAGGATGGGATATAAGTTTGCAAGCTAGGGAAAAGGGCTAATCCATCTCACAAATACAATTGATGTGGCAAATTGTGGTATAATATATGCCCCCTAATGTGTGAGGTTAGAAGGGAAACTGATGGATGAAATACACTATAACTCTAAGAGGCAAGGATTCAATGAAGTAGATCCAATGAAATTTCTCGAACAACTAACCCAAGAACAAAAACTGTCAGTTGAAATCAAGTAAGAGTATTCTCTTCCCAAGTCGGGCATACCCATGCTCATGAGTGATGTAAGCATGTTTGCCAAATCGAGTACATTTCGGATCCATGGCATATATGAAAGTATCACTAATGTCCATGGCCATGAAAATCACACAGTGTACCCATGTGATATATATAAAGTAGCAATCATGGCCACGAGGAATACACAGTGGATCAATGCAAAAAGTAGATCATAGCCATGAATGGATACACAATGAAGTTATGCCTCAAAATCAAAGTCAGAGGATATATGGAACCAATGGAGTGAACAAGTTGATCCTCTGTAAGTATCAATGTCTAAGGGGTGGTGCCATATGTCGGGTAGGAGCAAAAAATATGTGATGTTTGTACTTCACCTGACGTCTTCAAAACAATATGTCGAGGTATGAGTCTACACTATGTGAATAAATGTGTTGGGGTCGAACATAGCGAGACATCGTTTCGTTTCCAGTCATTGATGTATATCGTTAACAAATGCGAGACGACCAATGATGATAATGGGCGTCAAGGTACCATGGTAAAATCTAGCAAGTGAAAATAAATGAACCGGTGTCGAACACTGATCCGAAATGATCTTTTAAAGACTATGGTTAAGTTTTAAAGCATGAGTTCATTAACCAATCAATAATTGATGAAAGAAGAAGAAATTAATGAGATATCATAGTAGCCATAATAAGAAATGCATAACAGAATGTAAGCACAAATATCAGTAACAAAATTGTTAACGGAGTTCGGCAAGATTGCCTACGTCTCTGGGCCTTTGTCTCAGTGGGTGAGGCTTTCTTATTTCTCTTCAATGCTTCAAAAGTACATCAGAAAAGTGTCAGATGGGTTACAAACTGGTTTGTTTGTGTTCTGATCGACCTTAAGAATCTAACACAATTGACGACACTGAAAACGGTTGAGCGTAGCTCCCTAAATTGGCCCGCAAAGTTCCCCTCCTCAATGGCTTCCCTGCATAAAAATGCCATTGGATTTCAAATTCCTCAACATTTATCTTATTATGAACCTCCTTCATGCTGCTAAGAACCCCTGGTTTATATAGATTGAAGTGGGCATCAAACTCCCATCTTCCTCTCAAGATCTGGCCTCAAATCGGACTTCCGATCTCCCAATAATGGGAAAAATCCATTAAAAACAGCTAAAAAAAATCATAACCTAAGGTTGAAAACCCAAAATTGAACAAATACAAGGCGCAACCCCTTTTCTCCGGGCTTCTGGTCACATGCGCTCTCCCATGTCGCCACAGGCTAGTAATGGTGTGTTGTCCCCTCTGGTCTTGGCTCCTGGTCTTGTGGCTATGGCCCATGTGGCCAAGCCCTTAAGCTCCCACACACATATATGGTTAAGCCCAGATTCGTAGCCCCTGGTCGGTCGGGGCTGGCCCCTGGTCGGTCGGGGCTGGCCCCCGTCGACCAGGGCCTATCCCAAACAATTCGCCACCAACTAACTCAAATATTAATTCAACCGTTTGGTTAACAAGACTTATCATTCGCCCATCTGGTTAGCCCAGGGAGTTAGTATGTTGCGCCCATGGAGGTCGGGGGTTCGAATCCCCTGGAAGTCATAACAATTTTTTGAACTAGCCGACATTGGAAAAATACAAGGTGCCATGTGGCACCCTTTGATTGGGCCACATTTCACCCTGTGATTGGACCGTACCACACAGTCAGCGTACAATCATCATGCCACATCATCATCGTATAGCCTAGTCAGTTACCACGTCAACTTCCATACAACCCAGTCACCTGCCACATCACCTATCGTACAACCACGTGTCATGCCACATCATCATCCGTACTGCATAGTCACCCTTCCACATCAACATCTGTACATCCCAGTTGTCGTCCGTACTGCCACGTGTCAACCTATTATTGGGCCACGTCATGTACGGACTGCCAGGTGTGATCTATACAATGCCACATGTCAAATCCATACAGGTGCCAAATCAACCCAAAAATGCCAAATTTGAGTGACATGTGTCACCTCTTGGTGATGCCACATCAGTATGATGACGTCATGCTGACGTAAGCAGTACAACTTGTTGACTTTGACCAGTTGACTTTTTCCTTATTTGGGAAATCAGTCAGAACGCGATAACTTTCGCATACGCCATCCATTTGCAAAAAAATATATATGGATGGAATAAGAGCGACGAGATGGACACAATGGCGTTAGTTTCATCTGATTCTGAGAACTTTGATTTTTAGGCCTTCCTGGATCCATTTTGGATCATGCCTCCCCACTAGGACCTTTTGGTCCTCCAAAAGGGTATTAACCAGTGATCTGTTAAAGTTTTTTTCTTAATCTGTTATTATTAATCTTCATTATAACAACAACATAATAAGGATCTTACCGAGAAACACAATCACAGAGTACACAAGCATTTATACTGGGAAACCCTCAAGGGGAAGAAAACCCAACAAAACTTATTTAATATAGATTCAATAACCAAGTACAATGTCTTTCACAAGAGAGATCTCACCAAACAAAAGATCCACCAGAAACCCTAACCAAAATAGAGTAGCGCACCACTTAGACCAAGATAGTCCTTTACCAAGATAACCGTCACCTTTACTGAGATACTCTTCCTTGTAGCTGCATCACTTCTCCTTGTAGCTGCATCACTCTCAGACTTGAGCACTTGAGGGAGAGAGCTTGATGTGTGTGTGTACAAATGAGGTGCTAGGCCTCTTATAAATACAAGTTGTGCCTCCCCAATAATTAGGTCAAGGCCGACCTGTCCACTTTACTTTTTTAATTTACATTTGTCTTGTCTAGGCACAATAGGGCCGACTTGTCA
>SNQJ01S0025017.1:23128-41817 GCA_010110895.2 Picea sitchensis
AAGGGATAAGAATATTCTTTGCAGTTACACAATATTTTAACACTCCCTCTTAACAAGAAGGATATTATTTATCTTTTGACAGGTCACTGGATGTCATCATCAACTGAAAAATATTATCTGGGCAATATCATCAACTGGATAATCATCATCAACTAGACAACAACATCAACTGGATAACATCATCAATTGGGAAACATCATCAACTGGGCAACAACATCAATTGGATAACATTATCAACTAGGCAACATGATGCATCAATATAATCCACGAGGTCATCTGGCATCACGATCACTGACTAGTTCTCCATGAATCCGTATTAAATAAGTTTTGATCTCTTTATCTTCACACATAAGATACTCTTTCTTTCTTCCATCTTCACGCAGAAGATACTCTTTCTTATTTTCACACAAAAGATATCTTATCTTCACACAGAAGATATTCTATGAGTTTTGTGATTCCAATTATGTTCTCCCTTCTCTTGTAGTCATCTATCTCACCCATCCACTGGGGAGGAATACTACCATAGCTTCACTCCTAGTCATCCCACATGAACTAGATAAGCTAATATGCTATCCTGGGCAAGACTGGACTCCCTTTCCATGATCCACGCAGGATCACGACACAAACCTCAAGAGACAACTAACCATTCCACATGGTCAAGGTTTGTGTTCCAGGCTACTCAATCCTTGGCCAAAGGAGAGTATCTGCCCACTGCCCCTTGGAGAAACATCCACACTCCTCTTTATGAGGGTGGTCACACCCCTCTCTATGAGGGTATTCTAGCATGTCCCTAGAGTATCCAAAAATCAACACTTGGACAGAGGCCAACCTTGGCAAATTTCTCATTCGCCTTCTCTACGAAGGTCTCTTCTCTTTCTCCTTCTCTATGAAGGTCTCTTCCTTCTCTACGAAGGTCTCTTCTCTTTTCTTTCTCTATGAAGGTCTACCTATGGGATTGTTCATTCCTTCTCTACAAAGGTCTCTTCTCTTTCTCTATGAAGGTCTAGCTATGGGATCTGAAAAAAATATCTTGTGGTCCAAAATATTTCCATGGTATAATACCATGCTACCCATCTGTTGGACACCATCCATCTACTAGATAACTTTCATATTGATCAAAATATTTGGGCACCATCCATCTGCTTTCCTAACTGCACCAAATCACGATCCTCCATTTCGAACTCGGAGACATAGCTCCCTCTTGCACCAAACTAAGAGCTTTTAATCACCATCCTTGAAGTTTTCTTCTGTAATATCCTGGGTGCCTTCTTGAGTTCAAACATTTATTTCTTTCTGATTTCATACTGGATCAACCTGCTCCCTCTGCATCTATAAGAACGATACTAGAGCAACCTTCAATTAGCTGCATCTCATCAACTATATCTAAGTATCCATCTTTCTCTTCATTTTGAACATTTTTGTTCTGCATCTTTAGGAGCCTCTTGCTCCTATATGAATACTGGATATTGTCTGGTTCTTACTGACTATCACCATATCATAAGTCCTTTTCATGTTGTCTAACTTCTGCAAGTCAAGACATAAGTTTCTTCCGATACCTGTAAACTTACTTACAACATGCTTTTTTAGATATGTCACTTAGCCAATCAGTCAGTAACAATAAGCAGTAATCAAATAAAACTATATCATGATTTCTATCAAAGTAGTACACATCTTTTCTTAAGAAAAACTTGTTCAACCATGTACATATCTGAAACCCTAATCATGAATAAGACTTTTGAACTCTTTTTCACTCTAGCTATGAAATTACCAAATTTTCTCTTACTATCATAGCTAAACACATATCTTTGTCACTCTCATGAGTGATCATACCTGAAATTAATATTTTATCTCTTTGTATCCTCTTCTTTGATACTTCCTTCATAGATCTGCATAGATACTGAAATGAAATGAGGGTAATTAACATTCTCACATAAATCTAACTTGTAATGATAAGGTATTAAAGTAAATAAGATACTAAAAATAAACATGAATACTTATCTTTTGTTTTTGTGTGGGGAGGCTCCACAGACTCCACCATTTGCTATATTTCTTCAGATCAACTATCTTTAACTTAAAGTACACAATCTTCAATTTCTACTAAAAATTTCTTTGAGGGAGGAGATTCCTCTTCCTCTACCACATGTGCTTGATACTTTCTTTTCCCTTTTCCTTATGCTTGGTCTTTTGCTCTTATTCCTCTGGTTCGGGTACACTCACTGTGACATGTTCTTGTCTAGAATCATCTGCAACCTATGCTTCCAAGATATGAATTTTCCAGATCCTTCCAGCTTGTCTTCTACCCTCATATTGGTAGCCATTCTTACTTGCGATAGAAACCCTAGCCCTCCGGGCCATAGAAATAATAAAAAATCAAATTTCTTGGATCCAAAAACTAAATTCACCAAAAGATGTGCTGGATTGAGGCGAGTATGCGGGTATAGTCAGTTTCTGAAAATTCCAAATTTTACCCCTTGAAACTGAGCTTGTGGAAATCTGGACTGGTAATTCTGGTACTGGTTATGGTTTCCTGGTTTCCTGGTTTTCTGGTACTTCTAGTTTTCTGGTACCGGTGAAAACTAAGGTTTCACTTTTCGGGAGTTCTATCGATTGAAAAGGTGCACTAAAGGTGCCAATGAGTTCCTTAGGCAAGGGCACACGTTTCTAGATGATCTTTGGGTTGAAATTTCTCTTTAATAAAAAGCCTTAATTTTCTTGTATGGGAACAGTGACGTTTTTCTTTTTCTATGAAAGTTGCTCTCTTCAACTTAGCTCTGATACCATGTTAAAGTTTCTTGCTTAATCTGTTATTATTAATCTTCATTATAACAACAACATAATAAGGATCTTACTGAGAAACAAAAACACGAAGTACACAAGCATTTATCCTAGGAAACCCTTAAGGGGAAGAAAACCCAACAAAACTTATTTAATATATATTCAATAACCAAGTACAGTGTCTCTCACAAGAGAGATCTCACCAAACAAAAGATCTACCAGAAACCCTAACCAAACAAAGTAATGCACCACTTAGACCAAGATAGTCCTTTACCAAGATAACCTTCACCTTTACTGAGATACTCTTCCTTGTAACTGCGTCACTTCTCCTTGTAGCTGCGTCACTTCTCCTTTTAGCTACACAATATTTTAACATCATCAAGTGTGGGATAGGCCACCCCACTTGTTCTTTGTCTTTAAACTCTGTCCTGTGCACCTATCTCATCAAGATCAATTGTAAAACAACCATGACAATTGACAACATTTTGTTATCCACTTGTACTCTTTCACATCTTACTGAAGCCACTTCCATCCATGTTGAAAACATTAGCAACGATAATATCAGAAATATGACTGCAAATGAGCTAATATGTTTGTAGTACTTGCACGACATTAGCTTATCTTGAAGCAAAGTATGATTGAACTTCCATTCTACAACCATCTTATGTTCATGCTTGAGATCAATTGCTTTACTTGGCACCATTATAGGCATGTTGCTTGCATAAGTTGCCTTCCTTAATTGTTCCATTGTTTGAAGAGACTGATTTGCTTTTAAGTGATGAGCATGTACAACATATTCATTGTCTTCTTTGGTTAAGTGATATTGATTATGTTCCCTGTAGAAGATTGATTTGCGATCATACAAATAAGGACTGCCTAAGACCATTCCACATTCATTAAGTGGCACCACATCACATGTTACCTCATCCACAAACTTTGATGAAATTGCAAACTTTAAAGTGCATTTCTTTGTTATGTGCAATTTATGATTGTTGATTATGCATTTGAGTGAGTAAGGTTTATGATGCATCTTAGTGTTCAATCCCAATTGTTTAACCACTTATTTTGAAATTAAGTTAGATTGATATCCACTATCTATCAATGTGTCGATATTAGTATGTTTCATTATCATCCTTATGTGAAACAATTTGCATCTAGAATCATATCCATCACCAATTTTACCTGTCAAACTAACTTATGTGATCTTAGTCTCATCACTTGAATCATATCCCAAGTCTGTTGGCAGTGTTGTTGCTGCAACTATTTGCCTCCCTTTCCTCTCTTTGAACCACTTTGCTCTCTTCTCTGGGTGGAATTTCCAGCAATGGTCATCATCATGCCCTTCTTTCTTGCAATGCTTGCAAGAGATGTTCTCTTCCTTTCTTGTCGTTGAATTTGATTTCTTTCCATTCCCCTTCCTTTTGTCCTCTTTCCTCGAAGATGGTTCCCCTGATACACCAACTCTTGTTTTCCCTACTTCAATGTATGTTGCTTGAACAAAAACCTCATCAAGATTAGTAGGCTCAAACATAAATACAATATTATGAATATGTGCAGTTAAACCTCCTATATACTTCATAAGAGTTTCTTGGGTATGTAATGGAATGTTTAAAATTAATGCCATCTTATGAAACTCATATGTGTATTCTTGCACCGTTTGTCCCTTTCTTAGTTTAACACTTTTCCATTCAATTAAAGCCTTCTCTTTATAACCCAAAGGATAAAAATGCTTTCTAAGTGAAAAAACAAAATCTTGCCATGATCGAATTACATTACCCACTTGTTGCGTGCCATTTTGCAACTTACTCTGCCACTAGATGAGTCTTGTGCCTGCAAGACGAAGCGATGCCAATTTGACTTGAGTTGCCTCGTCCTTGATTTGTTCCTCACTACAATAAATTTCCATCTGTCTAACCTAGTTATCAAGCATCTCAACATTGACTTCACCATCATACATGGGTAATTCAAATTTCACATCAAGCTTAATTAAAGGCATACCATGTTTATATTTATGGGAATGTTTTCTTGTGGTTTATTTGGAACTTGTACTTGAAGAAGAAGAAGTTGATGGAGAAGAAGGAGGTGAAGGAGGAGTTTTAGGAGGATCCTCTCCTTCTTCACTTTTGTCTTGTTTAGAAAATCCCCCTTGGAAAGGCCTCTTTCGTTCCAAGTAATCCTCATATAGGACATTTACCATCTCAGACATGGCGAATAAAGTCTTTTGCAACTCGATCTCATTTTGAGACATGCCTTCTTCCGATGTCATCTCCTCACTTTGAGAAGTCCTCTTTCTCGATCCAATCTCTAGATCCCCTTCTACAAGCTTTCCTTCACCACGATTCATCTTTTACCTGGTAATCATGCAAACTCAAAAACCAACCATCAACCTGCTCTGATACCACTTGATCCGAAATGATCTTTTAAAGACTATGGTTAAGTTGTAAAGCATGAGTTCATTAACCAATCAAGAATTGATGAAAGAAGAAGAAACTAATGAGATATCATAGCAACCATAATAATAAATTCATAACATAATGTAAGTAGAAATATAAACAAACCATAACAACAAAATTGTTAACGGAGTTCGGCAATATTGCCTACGTCTCTGGGCCTTTGTCTCAGTGGGTGAGGCTTTCTTATTTATCTTCAATGCTTCAAAAGTACATCAGAAAAGTGTCAAATGGGTTACAAACTGGTCTGGTTATGTTATGCTCGACCTCAAGAATCCAACACAACTGACGGCACTGAAAATAGTTGAGCGTAGCTCTTGGAATTGGCCCGTAAAGTTCCCCTCCTCAATGGCTTCCCTGCATAAAAATGTCATTGGATTTCAAATTTCTCAACATTTATCTTATTATGAACCTCCTTCATGCTGCTAAGAACCCCTGGTTTATATAGATTTGAAGTGGTCATCAAACTCCCATCTTCCTCTCAAGATATGGCCTCAAATTGGGGTCCAAATTTCCCAATAATGGGTAAAAACCATTAAAAACAACTAAAACAAATCATAACCTAAGGTTGAAAACCCAAAAATTGAACAAATACAGGGCAGAGCCCCTTTTCTCTAGGCTCCTAGTCACATGGGCGCTGCCATGTGGCCACGTCTTAGTAATGGCGCGTTGGCCCCTCCATACTTGGCTCTTGGTCTTGCGGATATGACCCATGTATTGGCCAAGACCTTAAGCTTGGACGTGCATATATGGTTAAGCCCTGGATTCGTAGCCCTTGGTCGGTTGGGGATGGCCCCCGCTGACCGAGGCCTATCCCAAACAATCTACCACCAACTAACTCAAATATTAATTCAACTGTTTGGTTAACAAGGCCTATCATTCGACCATCCAGTTAGCCCGGGGAGTTAGTTTGTTGCACCCATGGAGGTCAAGGGTTTGAATCCCCTGTAAGCCATAACAATTTTTTGAACTAGCCAACATTGTAAAAATCTGGGGTGCCACATGGCACCCTTTGATTGGGCCATGTGTCACTCTTTTATTGGACCGTACCACACAGTCACCAACACAATCAGCATGCCACGTCATCGTCATATAGGCCAGTCACCTGCCACATCAGCTTATGTACAACCCAGTCACCTACCATGTCACCTATCATACAACCACGTGTCGTACTCCATAGTCACCCTACCACATCAACATCCGTACAACCCAGTTGTCGTCCGTACTACCATGTGTCAACCTGTTATTGGGCCACACCATGTACGGACTACCACATGTCATCCATACAGTGCCATGTTTCAAATCCATATAGGTGCCAACTCAACCCAGAAATGCCAAATTTGAGTGACACGTGTCACCTCCTGGTGATGCCACGTCAACAGTATGACCTATTGACTTTGACCAGTTGAATTTTTGCATGTTTGGGAAATCGATCTGAATGCGATAACTTTCGCATACGACATCCATTTGTGAAAAAAATATATGGCTAGAATCCGCGCGACGAGACATACACAATGGTGTTGGTTTCGTCTGATTCCGAAAACTTTTATTTTTAGGCCTTCCTGGATCCATTTTGGATCAAACACTTGATAGAATCTATCGATCAAGGGACATTGATGTATTCCCACTGTCAATAGCGAGGGAACTTGCCACCGATGACTGCAAGCCCCAAGGTACCACAAATAACTCTAGATCCATGTCCTAGAGAAACATGTGTTGAGGTCGATAGGAAGAGAACCGCTGGAAGGAAGGCATTAAGGCATCCTCCATCATCCAGCATGAGGGCTAGCAGAAGACCAAAGATTTGGAAGGAATCAGATGAATATATTGTAAGTACCACACCGAGGTACAAATTCGACATGGACCAGATGGAATAGTGCACGACAGAGACTCTCTAAATAGTAGTCGATAATGGAGACTACTGAAAAAAACAAGGAATCCACCAATGGGGTAAAATGGAAACCAAGGTACCGCATGAATCCCTATGTGTGATGATTTTTGTTGACATCGAACATAAAGTAAACTACTCAGTTAGCAACCAATGATGGTTTATCATTTATTGAGCGAAAGGTCACCTATCAATGATGGGAATAGGCCCAAGGTGAAACTCTAGGTCATACTCTCAGAGCAATGTGTCAGAGTCGATAAGAGTAGACCCTCCAGTAAAACGTCAATGAGGACCTTCCATACTAGCACGAGTGAGATACAAAGATACTTGTGATGATGAGATGTACTTGTCATACATAGGAAGGCCTAATTGAAAGGTCAAAGAATTTCTGCAAAATGGTCGACTTAGGATGAAAGTTCCCTTGAACAAAAGCACGACACATTATGTGACTTAGGCAAGATGGATTATAAATTAGGATACATTCATGATACATGAGGCATCAACAAATGCTCCATATGGTTGGAAGAATAACTAACTGGAGGAGATTATGCTCGAATGAGAAAAAGTCTCATAAAGCCATACTAAACCCAAAATATTGAGACATTGACTCAAAGATTGTGCTTTGTTCAAGGGCGACAAGATTGTTGCCAACAAAAGAGATAAACGCTTTCCCCCCTTCTTTTATTTTTATTTTTTATTTTTTTGTCTTTTCATATTATTAAAGCCTAAAAAAGAATAAAAGAATGTTATAGTACAATGGAGGAAACGAGTGTCGCGGGAAAGAAAACTAGTTCCAAAGAACATATAACATACATATGCTCAATGCAAGGAAGCATGTACAGGATAAGGACACTCGGGGGATGTTTCCTCCAAGGTTAAGGTGTTGAGTCAGAAAGGTGTAAATTTCAAGGCTAGCAAATGGTAGGAATGCATAAGCAAATGGTTCAACAATGGCAAGTTGAAAGTCGACATTATGCCTAAAAGCACAAGCGGTTAATATGAAATGCAATTACAACTCAACAAAATTTTGGAAGCCCCGTAAGTACATTAGCTAGAAAGAGATTGAGAGGAAGTCACGATGCTTCAATGCAAATACATGGCGGGACTAAAGGGGTCTTCCAAGCCTACAAGAAAACTTCATCATGTGTGTCAAAAATGTTAGTGAGGTACTAACTAGGGCACCCATGGAGAGGTAATCTCTATCATTTGTAACGACACCTTTAAATCAGCTTGAAGGTATGATGTCGAAAACGAATCGGGTGGATAATATGGAAGATATGTGGTCAATACAGATAGATGCATTGTGCAGGAGGAATGCAACCTATCCTATATGCTAGTAAAGAACACAATACATGTTGAAGAATCCAAAGAGGTGATGACATAAGTATCAGCGTGTGGTAGGGGGAGTCCTGCAGGTAATGGCCAGAAAAATATTGAGAGGAAGATATGCAGCTTCAACGCAAAGTCATGGTGGGACTAAATAGGACTCTCGAGCCTAAGAAAGTATTTTATCATGGGCGCCAAAATGCGAACAAGGTTCTAACTAGGGAACCAATTAACAGTAAGCTCTACCACATGAATTACAACACTTATAAACAACAAATAAGGTTTCGCATCGCAACTCAGTGAGGTCGATCCTAAGGAAAAATTAAACAGAAAATGGATAACACAAAAATGCATGGAGGAGAAAATCTAACCTATATGCCCGTTTTGAGATCATTACCTATCAGAACGGATCGACATGGAAGGAAAGGTACCAAAGAAAAATGTCTTCAAAGTCCTTTTTATAAGACCAAAAACACCTGGGGCAGAAGGTGCGGGAGGGGTCATAATCGACTCGAAAGGAAAACAAGATTTGAGTTATGTCTAGAGCTTGGGGCAAGAGACAAACAACCAAGTAGAAGAGTATTCCCTTCTAAAAGGAATTTAGTTAGCCAAAGGACTGCAACTGCAACAACTAAACATTGTGGGAGATTCCAAGAACACAATAAGAAGCTTGATCAAAGGGACACCACAGAATGAAGAAATCTTAAGTATTGATAAAGTTTCATTTTTCCATGTTAGAATGAAGAACAATTGTTTGGCTGACTCACAGCCAACTAAACAATCACATTGGAAAAATGGATAATTACAGTTAATGGGAATTTGTCCCATCATCAAATTCCTTAATTAATGAAGTACCCCAATCTCAAAGTGCATGTTCTATGGGTGTCAATTCGAGAACCCAATGACATCATCATAAGTCATCTTTGTATGGCCTTTCATGTTCAAAATCATGGCATTCAGGCCACCTCCTTTCGCGTCTCCAATCTGCTCGTGCAAAGAAGGGCTTTCATGTGTGCGAACCTTCAAGGTTCAATGGAAGGGAATTCAGTTAAGGTGGAGATGGAATTAATCGTCGAGATCGTACCCCTTCTATAGTGTATTGTAATCATATGGATGAGTGAGATATTTAATTCGCAAATGAGTGCAGAAATTCAGCGCTAGGAAGACATGCAAAGCCATGAATTCGTAATACAAGCTCATCCTGGAAGGAAATTGGATTATGAAATTGAGGAAAGAGGTGGTGGTAATAGATGGCCTCAGGGGATATTGAGAATTTGATCAAACATTGGGTGCACTGCAAGGTCTATTTCCATTGTGCAGAGGTGGAGGCGAATTCCCTGGGAAACTACAAGGCGGAAGGGTAAACAATGAAGCGACGACTTCCAGTCAGCAGGAATAGGCATAAGTCTGGAGTCTTGGCTTTAGGTGATGATTTTCAATCACTGGTGGTCGAAATTCAAGGGTCCTTGTGGATAACAAAAACTCAAGTGTCTTTAGCAGAAATAAAAGATTAGAAAATCCCCAATGGAGAGAAGAAACAAAAATTTGCAGAATTTGATTACTGCAGTTTAAGTCTTGGAACAAGAAGTTACACAGTTGCAAGTGGATTATCACTCTCTGGCAGCCCGGGTGAACCAAATCCTAGACATAATCATCCAGCAAAGAGAAGCAACGAGAGTACAACATGACGAATTGGATGCAATTCAAAGCCAGGTGGAGTAATTGCAAATTTAAAGGGTGTCCTCTCCTCCAATGCTTTTTGATTCCCCCTCCAGCAGTGGATCATATCCAACATTTGCTTACTCAGGAATTTATTTGAACCAACTGACACCAGACAAAGACTTGGAAGTAGAAGATACAAGTCAAACCAATCAGTTGGGTAGCTAATGTTTTGTAGAACAATTTTCATATTAGGAGTTTACTATCATAGATATACTCGGAATTTTTGGAATGTACTGAGTTTTTGTAAAAACCAAGATGATCTAGAAAAAGATAGGACACTGGTAAGAATAGTAGGGTGGATGGATCAAATGGAAAAATATGTAGTCTCTTTTGTGCTTTCCTACATGCTACAGACGCCCATTTTTTATTAATATATTATCTTAGTTCTTTAAAAAAAAAAGACCAAAAACACTCACACAAAAGTTAATAAGACCAATATAGAAACCTTTGATAAAAACATGTGCTAAGGTATACAGAACTGGAAAACAAGAAACCCTAAATGTACAATATGTACAAAGGATCGCACGACCTTGCGACTTATGCATAGTATTTCTCTAGGTAGAGCCTATTGTTAGGCTCACGCCAAGGGATTCTTTGGTAACCAACTTGTAAATCTTCTAGTTTAAGAGGAGGTCGAAGATCCATAATCATAGCTTCAAGGATGGCCTCATCTAAAGGAAACTCAACATCCATTAAACCAGGGCTCGACAATTCACAAATACGAGGGCTCGAGGTCTTACAAATCGTAAGATCAAACTCAAGAGGAAATGCCAGATTACTTGGGCCAATAGGGGGAAGCAAGGGATCCCATGCCCCCATTAGATAAAAAACTTGATCAATTGTTGATGATCTTGTCTCGAGAAGGTGAACATAATTGTAAAGATCCTTTCTCATAAGCAATTGAACATTGAGGATAAGATGCCACATCATTCACCCGTGGTAGGGAAGAGTCTGCTCGAACACTAGGTACACACAAAGGGGAAAATTGAGCCAAAGCCGAACCAGGATGGTGATTATCAGATAAAAGCTAATCAATAGTGATAATACTTTTGTTGTGAGGGAAATGCATCACACGAAATAGTGTAGAGACCACAACGTTCATCGCATAAACATAATCACGCTCAAGAAGCATTTTAAAGTCTAAAGGGATTGGCACCACTAAGAGATCGACTATAAAAATATTCCAACCTAATGTGATAAGAAATTGAGGAAGAATCCCCAAAACTTCACTAGGTTTTATGTCGAAATTCAACATCTCACAGGTAGCTGATACAATCTTGGGAGAACCCAAAGCTTTCCAAGTCGAGGAGGATAAAATACTTACAGAGGATCCTTCATCTACAATACATAGACCAATGCCTTTTGGCATAGATTCAACCATAACTATTATTTGGAAAGGTGCAGAAGAAGGAAGGCGAGGCTCTACAAGATCATTCCAATCAAAGGAAACCATCCTAGGACATGGAGGGGGCGTACTCGAAGATATTGGAATGCCCCCTTGTTCAGAAGGTATTGAACTGGAAATTCTAAAAACATAGTCAAAAGATGCATCACTCCCCGAAATCAGAATGGGATCGGTCGAATATTGTGTCGGCTCGACCACTTTGGAAGATTGGTCATTCTCCAAGAGGAGAGTGGTATCGGCCGAAAATTTCATCGACATGACCACTTCCTCAACCATTGGTTGAAAAATATGCGAGACAACATGGTCAAGAGATGCATCACCCCCCAAAACAAGATCGATATCACCTAAAGATGGGATCGTCATGATCACTTCATCAACCAACGATTAATTAAATTGTTGGGAAACTGGAGATGACTCAAAACTAGAAGGTCCTTTAGACAAGGACCACACTCTTCATACCACAACAATAGCATGGCACAAATGAGTAAGGTGAATATTACATGGAAACTTGGGCTTACATCCTATACGTCTAGGCTTCTCAACTGTATCAATGCCATCAACATGACTTGCAGTGGATGGTGGGTTTCCCCCAGCATGGCTTGCAACGGTTGGTTTCTTGTATTCAACATGACTTGCAAAGGTTGTTGACATATCTCCAACATGACTAGCAGAGATTGGTGAACTAATGTCAGTATGACTAGTAGTGATTGGACTTGTGATTCCAGCATGACTCATAGCGGCTGGTTGATTGCCTCGAGCATGACTCGCAGAGACTAGCGACCTAAATCCAACATGAATAATAGAGGTTTGTTTCTTAGTTCCAGTAGGACTCACAGTGACCGGACTTGTTCTTTCAGCGTGAATCACAGCGGCTGGTTGCTTGTCCCCATCATGACTTACAGATGTTGGTGACGAGTCTCCAATGTGACTAACAGAAGTTGGTGACTTCTTCTTCTTACACTTACTATACCTATTCCATTTATACTTATGTTTACTAGTAGCAATACTTTCACCAGAAGAGGCAGAAGGAGAAGGAGTAAACTTGGCAGATGTAGAAGGTGAAGGATCAAAATCTGCACGATGCTCTTGACATAAGGTGCTTATCTGAGAAGCATCAAGAGCATTTGAGACATTTAGAGTGGTGCAAAACCAAACCGGTAGTCCTAGATTCAACCCAAGAATGTTCAAAGTGGCCATCAAGGGGGCACCAACATTTCCAAAGAAAGGAAAAGCACAAGAATCCCCTTGGGCAGGGGTTCCTTGGTTGGTATCCTCAAGAACTTTGGCCAGAACTTTCTTATGCACGGGTTTGTCCCTTGTGGGATTTTTCATGTCCATAAAAGTCTCACGCATTGATTCTAGTGAACCAGTGGTATAAAAAACCACGCCTTCTACCAGGTGGTTCCACGCTTTCAAGAGAAAGACCAGGGATGCTTCCTGACCAATGGAGCGGTTGGTTGACCACCCTTAATCAACGATCCAAAAGCGGTGATACTGAAACAACCTAAGGCCAACTATACAAAGCAACACTCCACTAAAAATTACTAAGAGAAACATTGCAAGAAAACAAATTTTCCAAATCTTCAGCCCAAGTGGATGAGGTATTGAGTGCAAAGCAATGAAAAAGTGGAAATGGATCTTTCGGACAAAGGCACAGGTTGATTAAGTCTTGTGAACCATCGAACAAAGGAGTGAGAAGAAATTATCCGGACCTCCACTGACTAGCCTTATCCAATGCAAGCACCCATGCTTCGCAGGGCACCCTCCAGCAGTTCTGAAAAGTGTGATATGAAATTTGACCCAGGTACCATGACAAACCCTCAAATTCATCTATGAGATCCCTAGGAAAAGAAACTAAGGTTACCAACTCGCAATCAACATCTGGGGGGTACAATCGAGAATCATGATCGAATCTATGGGCATGGTAACTAAGCCTGAAACTCTTACAGAGGACTAACTCCAGATGGGTTAGTATCACTTCAGCAAAATCCCCCAATATATGATCTCTCCACTACACTCAGTTAATATTTGGAGGGGATATCTCCCCAACTCTCGATTATGCGACCTCGTGTTTGACTCATATGTTAGATGAGCTTCCCGACTATACTTATACGACAGTTGGATTTGAGACTCTCCCTAGCTTAGACTCCTATGTTTATTTTTTGGCCTTGGAAAAATTAACTCTCCAACCTAAACCAAGGCCCTAACCCGAAACTTGTTTGTGAACCCTAGAAACAAAGTCTAGTACATTTTAAGTTTAGTTTTCGTTTTAGTGGTTGTTTTTACTCAAAGCGTATGGAGTGAAATTGATGTTGTTTGAGACTCTTGAAAAAAATGAAACTTATAAGAACACTAGCAAAGAAAAACATACACTAATTCTTCAATGAAAAAGAGTTTCAAAAAAGAAAATGCATGAACAATCCTTCAAACCTTGAAATGCAAAATTTTCCTATGCTAGTATCTTTTTCTTTTTCAAATAACAATGCAAACAATGCAAAGAAAGAAATAGACCTAACTAGAAAAAAACTAGGTTTTTTCATTTTCTTTTTCTTTCTACCAAAGCAAGCAACATGCCTAAAGACTTGAGTGCTAGTAAGCAAATTATTTTCTTGATAAGGTCAGAGACAATGGAACCAGAGAAGAATGACCAACAAACAAGTAGTTTTGTCTTTTCTATTACTAAAAGAAATGAAATGCAAATGAGATGTGATTTCCCTTTTTATTTTATGAACAAAGGGAATAAAGTAAAGAGAAAGAAAGAAAACAATCAAGAATCACTGAAACACAACAATCAAACCGAAAACTCAACCCAACTACACACGATTGACCTTTCGATCAACCTAAAGAACCTTATAACCAAAAGACTATCCTAACCAAAAGCAAGATCTTTTTAGATGATTTCAGAGTTTTCAAAGACTTAGCACAACAATCAAAGGAAAAATTAAACTTAACAAGCTCATATTGTACTGAAAAACCAAACCAGATCCTCCAAAATTGAGAGAAAGGCTAAAAAATTCAAATTCTTACACAGATTTGCGACTGGGTACACTAGAACTCACGGACATCTGCGA
This sequence comes from Picea sitchensis, assembly GCA_010110895.2. Lineage (NCBI taxonomy): Eukaryota > Viridiplantae > Streptophyta > Pinopsida > Pinales > Pinaceae > Picea > Picea sitchensis. The sequence goes on from SNQJ01S0025017.1 coordinate 37,766, forward strand.
GTCATACAAAGGAAAAATACGGATATCTATGACTCCTAAAAGTACAAAGCATGGATGTACTAGTAAAATTTGAAAAATAAAAAGCAAATCCAGAAGAAGGCTTCCAGAAACTTTGGACAAAGTTTCTAGATGGAAAAATGATTTGAAAAGAAATCTTACAAAACAGAAAAAGTTACAGAAATCAAAGACAACACAAGACACCCTAATATTGACCCAAAATAGGAGAAGAGTTCCCCAGTATGGTTACCAATTATGTTACGAGATTTTTCCCCTGTGACATTGGGTCATGTCACAGCAGAGCGAGACCATATATAAAAGACAAAACCTACTCTCACACACACAACAATGCTATGAGAAAATAACTACTTTGAGGAGAGAAAGAGAGAGAATGAGAGGCCTCACACCTTGTATCCTACGTCTGATGTCGATCCTCCCTCTCTACCTTTGATGTTGTTCCTGATCTCCGTTGGTATCAACCTGCAAAAGAATACCAAGTATGTGCTGCAACAAGGTAGTTATGAATTTGAATCATACATATAATGTGCAAATATTCAATTATATGAAGAAAAATAACATATATCAACATATTGAAATTAATTTACACATGTATGGAGGAAAATATAACTCTTTTATTGAAAACGATAAAAGTGGGTAGTTACAAACTGACTCGAACCGTTGACAATTCCTCGAATCCAACTTCCCAGGTTCCTCCACTAGTCCTTCAAGCATCAACTCAACAAGATGGCCCTTCTTTAGATGACCCAAAAGGGATAGGAACACACCCTATGGTCATATAAGGAAGAAGAAGGAGTACTGGAAAGCAAGTTCCGGAACAAAGGGATGTTACTTAAAGGATTAAGGAAAATAGTGAAGCTTGCAAATTCATTAGCATAATCTTGCAACTAGGTTGTCCTCCTCATCCATGCCCTCAAAGGTGCATTTACACCATCCTCAGGGGGTTGAAGTGGTTGTATTTCGTTGTGTATGAGCCAAGGCAAGTTTGGGAACGAGCCCAATCGAAAACTCCGCTTGAAAATGTGGAATATTTTATTTTTTCATATTTTTTTAGGGCATCTATCGGTTGCAAACTAGAAAATCATGGACATCTGTGGTTTGCACAATGGTGACCTGCAGATGGGAAAAAAATGTTGTTTTTAGATGAGTTTGATGAAGGAGGATGGGATTTAAGTTTGCAAGCTAGGGAAAAGGGCTAAGCCATCTCACAAATGCAATTGATGTGGTAAATTGAGGTATAACACCCACACATTCAAATAGACATAACCTACTCCTTTGTCAAATACTTTATCTTTGGTATGGTCAAATATGTCGAAATTAAGGATTTCGCAAGAGCATGAAACCAAAAAGAAATATGCTAAAAATATGTTCAGACCCTTGTTGAATGTTTGTTTCCTTTCCTAGATTTGAACATGTATGAGAAGAAGAGCTATGGTTACCCTATGGTTTTTATAGAAGGATGTGCTCAATGTCTTGATTGTTCCATCACAACATATGAAATGTTAGTGAAATATAATATTTATGCTATTATGCAATCTTCAACAAATGACATGATTTTCACAATTCTCTAATTTGGCCTTTGATATTAACTATTTCCTTCATTTTTCTAATTTAATCTTTGAGGATGAATTGTGACTCTTAAACTTCTTAATCATTTGCACACAAAACATAGTTATTGACTTGATAAGAACTATGGTCTCAAGATCCGAAACCCTACAGGAGATGGCGGCGGCCTCCTCCATAGCTCTGCGCGCTCCTTCGCGAGAGCTCGGCCCTCACCCGGACTCCCCCCCCAGACGCTCCTCTGTTCGACACCCGGGCGACCCCTCCGGCTCCCCGTCTGAAGCTCCTCCCTCTTTCGTTCAGCTGTCTCCAGCAGCAGCAACAGGCGCGTCCTCTGCTGTTCTGTTGATACCCTCTCCGACCTCCTTCAAAGATGCGGTCTGTCAAGGCCGCTCTTCTGGATTTTCTCCTGTGGTCCGTGAAGCTCCAGATCCAGTGATCCCTGTACCTCAGGAAGCGGTGGTTCGTGAAGGTTTCTTCAGATCTAATGCTCTGTTTTGCAGTTTCAATGGCCTCTGGCCTCGCCTAGCGGATCTGTATTCTTGGATTTCTTCAGAATGGACTCCACTCCTCGAAGACGAAGCTCATGTTTGCCCTTGTGTAAAAGGTTTCTTCGTAGTGATTTTTGCCTCTGCAAAGGATAGAGATTTGATCTACAGTTCCGGGCCTTGGTTCTGGGGCAGGTCAGGTCTGTCTGTGCAGCTCTGGACCCCTTCTTTCGACCCCTCCTTAGCTTCCATCCCTACGGCCCCCATGTGGGTAAGGCTCCCTGGCCTGCCTATTCATTTTTGGGGTGATTCTTCTCTTAGCCATATTGGAAATGCTCTTGGCAAGTTTCATAGTAGCAGTCCATAAACTAAATGCGGCTTCACTACCTATGCACGGATCTGTGTAGAGATGGATTTCAGTAAAGGATTCCTAGCGCGAATCACTCTTCAAGGGATTAATTATTCTTGGACGCAGAAGCTCGACTATGAGAATCTTCATTTTAGGTGCAGAAGTTGTTTTGAAACAGGGCACTTAGCCAGCAATTGTCAGAAACTCCCCGAGAAAAACAGAAACCCAAAGAATCAGCGCAAACCCACATGGTGGGTAGGAGCTCTTCTTGATAATCAAAGCATAGAACCGGCTAATGATACCTCGAGCGAGGAAGATACATAGATTGTACCATAGAAAACGGAACAAGTCACCTCTGTTCAGGAGCAAGAGCCTCCTTCCCCTAAAAAGCCCAAGGGGAAGGCCCAGGCAGAAACTGATCCAACCATAATGCCAGGCATATCTCAGTTCGAACACCAGATCTCAAGTTGGGTCGTCTTAGCAGATGAAGAAGGCCCCGACTTAACTGATGAAGAAGGCCCTTTACGACTGAAGGAAATCCAATCTCATCAAAGCAAAGAATGGCAGACCATGTCAAAAAGGAAAAAAAAAAACTTTCAAGTCAGAAAGGATGTAATGACCCGCAGTCCAACCGAGTCACTGAACTAATATGGTTTTCCAAGCTTCTTTCTGTTTTAGTTTAGTTAGGTTTTTCCCTCTGAATTACCAGGAAATTTTCAGATGTAACGAACACAGTGGTTTCCCCACTGTTTTTTAATATAAAACACTAATCGTTTCTGTAAAAAAAAAAAAGAACTATAGTCTCAAAACGAGAACTCTAGCCCTAAAACCCCACACTTTTGGGTTAAAAACACCAAAATCAGCCCTCGAATAAAAATTTGGTACTACCGATAGCGCACTTTTTTTGAGGTTAAAATTACCACCTTTTCAACCATGACATGAATAACCTCGTAATAATGCCAACAAAAATCTTAAAATTGATCCCTGAATTGAAAAGAAATGTTTATAATAGCACCATTTTTTTGAGGTAAAAATCACAACTTCTTTGAAACCATGAACTTAACAATCAATACCAATGCACCCAAATTCTTAAAAGATCAATCCCTTAATAGAAAAGGCATCTCACTCGTCTTTTCGAGGCTAAAATTACAACATTTTTTAGATCATGGCCTTGAAAATCTTTATCCTTGCAACAAAAATCTTAAAATCAACCCCTGAATCAAAAGATGTGCTATCAATAGTACCCTCTTTTTTTTTAGCCTAAAATTACAATAAGTTTCAAACTGTAGCCTAAAAGTCCAGTGTTATTCCAAACGAAATCATTAAAAAAGAAAAAAACATTGAGAAAAGAGGAAAAATAAAAGGAAAAACTTCGACGTAAGAAAAATCAATGCTTTTTTGTTTAAATAAAATTTAAAAACAAATAAAAATAAAACACATTTTAAGTTAAAAAAGAAATAGAAAAACACAATTAAGGAAGACTTTTTTTTAAATAATAAGAAAAAATAAATTAAAATATAAAAAATTGAAAGAAAAACAATTAAAAAAACAAAAAACAAATTTAATTAAAAAAAACATTTAAAAAAACAAATTGAGTTTGGGGGCGATGTTGGGCATCACCCCTCCTCCCAAGCACA
>SNQJ01S0025017.1:52333-70157 GCA_010110895.2 Picea sitchensis
TGAGACCTCTTTGTTTGTACCCCCCTCTGGATTTGAACGTGTGACCTCTTAAGAGGAAACACATGTTCTTAACCATTAGACTCACTCAGGCTGTATAATAACATAATATTATTAACAGATAATAATAGTAAGGGAACTGAACCTTTCACAATATATAAAAGAGAGAAATATAGAAATATTGTGAAATTAGGACCAATATTAATCCATTTTAAATGATAAAAAAATTTATGAGTGGAAAATTTTGATCTCTCTTAGTGCTTGATAAATCTAGAATTAACATTGATCCACCTTGATTTTAAACAATTCAAAGATAATAAAAAAGCCACTTATGCTTCAAGTCATTTTTATCTATTAACTCATAAAATATTTATCACCTCATTAAATTATGGGATTGGCATCATGTTTTTATTGTAGAGGAAGTTGAGTACATTCTTAAGTTATATATTCATTCTAAAATGGTTAATGAGTTTATTGAATATAGTAAACATAAAACTTTGGGTTTAGATATAACATGTTTTAATTATCATGTTAAGTTTTTGTTTTAGTTAAGTGGTCAAGTGGAATTAGCTAGGTGGTTGGGAGGAATGATATTCATGTTTCAATTCTTACAAGTGACATGTTGAGCTCTTAATGCTACCTTGTGAATCTAGGGCATGTGGGTGTCATCCTTGAAATGAGGAGAAATACTAAGATCTATGGATTCCATTAACCCAACTTCAATATGCATCTTCACAATCTTAATCATAAACCTAGCCCTCATCTTTTAGGACAACACAATCCTTTAAACAATAAAAAAGAATATCTTGGAAATACCATAAGGAAGGATACAAGCCAAGAAGAAAATAGCATCTCACCTGCACTAGAATTGGCTAGAAATGAGCTTGAATAATGCGCTACTAGAACAAAGTTAATTTAACATCTAATGTGAATGAAAAGTAATCCTAAAAAGAAAAAGAATAAAAATAAAAGTAATGGGAAACAGTAAATATATATAGAAATTTTAATTTTAATTAAAAATTAAAAGTTGAAAATTGGGACCAAATCCCAAGGATAAAGATCCAAATTGAACTTTTAAAAAGATGACTATACTCTCTTTTATATACTTAAATTTTTTCATAAAAATTATAAAATGTTTATAATTCTCAATAATATAAAAATAATAATAATAATAAATCTATAAATTAAAAAATTAATATTAAATTATTAATAAAACAATTTAATTAATCAATCCACCCAATAATCAAAACACACACCTTAAAAATAAATAAAAAACTTATCGAATCTCAATCACTTATCCAACCAATCATCCGAAAAACAATCTCTAATCTATGAGGAGCAACCTCTGATATGTGAGGAGAAAAGAAGCGTGCGTGTACATGTAATTTATGTTTTCTCCTTACATAATTCGTTGCCTGTTTTAGAGTTATTTATGCTTTCTCCTGCCGGTGTATACGAAAGAAACAACTATCGTCGACATTATTGTCAATTCCAAGCACATCTCTTAATGCAAACCTCAATGTAAAGCATAAGTAGTTATAATATTTAGGTAATAAATAGTTGTAGTTGTACATTGGTTGTTTCCACACATATGTACATATTGTATATAAATTTGAATGGAAAACAATTTTGTTTAAAAAATAATAATTAGAAAACAATAAAAAATAATTATATAATATATCAAAATATTTAAAAGTGGTTTAAAAAATCTGGAGTAAAGAAATATTTGTTGTAAAATTAATATAGATTCATCTTAAGAGTAGATTTATCAAGTGTTGAGAGAGATCAAATTTCTAGAAGTGCAAATTTTTCATTTTTCAAGTTTTGCACTTTAAAATATATTTTCACTTATAGAGATTGGATTCCTCTCCTAACTTGATAAATCCTGGGTTAACATAGATCTATGTTGGTAATTAAATATATCACAAAATTTGATCCTCTTACAATGTGCTTTTAAATTACATTTATTAAATAAAATTTAAAATATATATAAATGAAAATATTAAATATATAACTATACCGAAGGCATATCTCACGATAATGTTTTGTAGAAAACATGTCAACTGGTTGACAGGTTTTCTAAAATCATCTATCCACCTGTAAAACTCCTTACATACCAAGGATTACGTAGACCAAGAAACACATAGACAGATAGATGAGTTGTTCATTCAAAATCTGCCAAATCGAGCATACCTTCTGTTAGACATCTAAATGATTAAATGAAATGAACCCGACACGAAATGAAGCCTAAATTAAATTTACTTATTGGGGGCCTTCCAAAAGGGTTGGCTTCTAAAAGAGCATGCCAACTTATTGCTCCACTTGACTTCCGAGATTAAAGTTTCATTTTTTAGTACAGAGCTAACGAGGCCTTGAAGAAGATCCAACGAAAGATTGAGTGAGTACTTGATACTTTCCATAAGTGCAAAAAAGTTGGATTTACTGCAAAAGATCTAATAGAAGATTTACTACAATTTGCAGAAGGCACACATGACCGATTTAATGCAAGGATCAATTCTCCCACTCGGGAGCTTATCTATTTGTTGTCAGTTACGTATCCCTCCTTATTTCTTCTTTGTTGTCAGTTACATATCTCTCCTCCTTATCTCTTTGTTGACAGTTCTCTATCTCTCGTTATCTCTTTGTTTTCAGTGATAAGCTCGGATCATATTGATTTTGTTGCCACCACCTCCAATGGCACATCTCTCTTATATGGACCACATTTTCAGTACCTTGGATAATTTATGTGCATTTGAAACATGAGTCGGCTCCCCCTCCATTTCTCAAGGAAAAACTATCATTTCCATTGCCATTCAAGGAGCCAACAACTGTCATTAGCCAATGTCGGTCTGACTTCTCTGGAAGGGTTTCCATCCTTGCCTCATTTAAAGCATCTCATTCTCAATGACAACAAAATCTCCGGCAGCTTCAACCATCTGGTGCAAGCAGGGCTTAAATCCCTTGTCGAATAATAGAATACAKGTATTGGAGGATCTTGTTCACACACACATCCATACCTACTCCTTATTTGAAGTTTTGTTTGTCATCAACATAATCATTTAGTATGGAGAACTATTATGCAATTGTCGYTCAATTACTTATTATAATACAATGTTCTCAAATGTTTATTTAATGCACCAATTGTTACCCATTTCAAAAGGAAAGTGCATCAAGTATTTATAATAAAGATTTCCTAGTCGTCTACAATAATTCTGGAATATTTCTTTTGAAATCTTTTTTTTACATATTGAAAATCTCTTACCCTTTTAATTTTGTTGTTTCCTACTTCTATGTTTTGTCTTGGTGTTGGAAAGTTTTAATAATTAGGATGATGTTTGTGATGATGGCTGGCAGTGCTGGTTGTTTTTGGTTTTAGACATATTATTTACATGTAAGTTCTGTTAGCACTAAGAGTCACCCTCAGATTGCAAGAGGATAAGCCCAGTACCCATCAGAATGTTTGGTGGATGTTGGTTTTATGAGTGGAGGTCAAATGGACGAAACTCAGTACAAGAATGATTTTAACACAGAAACTGGACAAGCAATGCACATGGAAGTGAGGTCCTCATTGACTTCAGTCAGTGATTTGAATTTAAGTGTGAGCAGAAGGAAGACTTGCTGAGAAAGGTGAACAAGACTGCTATGAGCATCCGACTTTGCTTGGTGAAGAAAAACTCAGGCTCAAGAGCACTCTTGAAATCAAGTTTCAGACACTGAAATGTGTCACAGCAGCATAATAATCAAACCTACATTACCATGCAACTACAACAACTCAATTGGATCCTCCATGCTTGAGCATTTTAGCATAAGGGGAAATAAGATAACAAAGAAGCTAACTAAAACTGGTCACAACAATATTGTAATCAAACCTACATTACAATAGAACCACAACCCTCGACTGGATCCTCCATGCCCGAGTGTTTCAACATAGTTTAAACAAAGAGATGAAAGAAGTTGACTTCTATTAATGCGAAAGTCTCAAATTTAATGCATAACCAAAGAACAGTTTTGGCATCAAAATTACACGGTAGGGAGCTCTTCTCAACCAATTAATGACCTTAAAAAACTATTGAACTGATCCATTTATACTCATATCAGTCCACAACTACTAGGAGTGTGATTTGGCCATTGCATTCAAAGCCTTTCATCTACGCCTTCATCTATCAGATTGTGCATGTTTCCTCTTGTCAACCGCAAACTCAGCTCAGCATGGGCCTGCAGGAAAAAACGTCCATCGTGGTACCTTGGGATAACAATTCTGTCTCCACGGCCAGATCCTCCACGCCTTCTATTTATGGAGTGAGTCGAGGTTTCAACCACCACTCATTTTTCATTAATTGATCCTTCATCGGGATCGGAATGAGGCTTAATGCCTAGGGGGCTGCCACACATTGCTCTCGGATTTGATGCTATATAAGCATGTGATTGTGGGGCCGTCAAAGGCGGTTTGGATTCACACCGCTTTTGAGCCCGCAAATCACCACCCTCCGCCACGTAGCTCTTTCTCTATACCATGGTTTCAATTGCGAGACGGCTCAAGAATTTTATCGTTCGAGCATGTTGCGTCCCTACAATGAAACGTGGTTGTTGATCTGGTCGCGATCTGCGATCTGGGCGTTCCTGCTAAATTTAGTGCCATCGCTAAATCTTATCCACCTGCCAACTTTAGGATCATTCCAACCACTCTTGGAGATGGCACTACTTTTGGCATTGAACAAGAACACTTCTCGGAGGGTGATCTGACGTGGCAGTCTGACATCACTATGCTGACATGGAATGAAAAGAGAAGCGACACATGTCAGTGCTAGCTGGATGCCAGGTGTCATAACTGATGAGAGCGCCACATACTTTGGCACTTCAAAGCTTGGGAGTGGTCTRCATGTAGATTTGGAGCTTCGAAGTGAATGATGATCATCGATCTAAGGAGGACACGCGACAAGGATCTGTGGACTCTGAGAGAAACTACTTCGGAGGAAAACGGGAGAGGGGAAGCTGAAACTCCTGAAGACCAGATTCCCGAAGTAAATATTGACCGTCCGATGGAGAAAGACACGTGGCACTTGATCTTTAACTTCGGGAGAAAACACTCTGGATGAAAGCGAGGGGGGAGAAGCTAAAACTCCCGAAGCCCAGATACCCGAAGTAAATATTGACCATCCAATGGAGAAGGACGTGTGGCACTTGATCTTTAACTTCGGGAGAAAACACTCTTGATGAAAGCGAGGGGGGAGAAGCTAAATCTCCCGAAGCCCGGATTCCTGAAGTGAATCATGACCGTCCAATGGAGAAGGATGCGTGGCACTTGATCTTTAACTTCGGGAGAAAACACTTCGGATGAAAGCGAGGGGGGAGAAGGTAAAACTCCCAAAGCCCGGATTCCTGAAGTGAATCATGATCGTCTAATGGAGAAGGACGCGTGGTGCTTGATATGCATATTTGGGCAAAAGCACTTCGAAGGAAATCGGGAGTGGGGAAGCCAAAACTCCCGAAGTAAATCATGACCGTCTGATCTAGAAGGACGTGTGGCACTTGATCTGCAACTTCGAGCAAAATCACTTCGGAGGAAATCAGGAGTGGGGAAGTTGTAACTCCCAAAGCTCAAACTCCTGAAGTAAATCATGACCGTCTGATCTAGAAGGATGTGTGGTGCTTGATCTGCAACTTCGGGGCTTCCACCTGGCCTTTAAACCTTGGAAAACTTTGACATTCCTAAAGACCAAGATTCATTGATCTAAAATGCTCATGGGATCTTCATCGTTGAAAATTGAACTTGACTGCCTGCTTCAAGCCCGCAATAGACCGCTTTGAGCGCTATGGCTTGTGCCCATGGCTGCTTCCTGTGTGAACAGGGACTTGGATGACTTGATGTGGGCTCAGGAAACAAAATGACTAGTAATTTGAGACAAAATGATGATGAGTGCTTGTCCTTCTTCGAGAAAAATAGAAAAGATTCGGGCCAGGAATTGGTCGGGCAAGACACCAAGGGAGACCATGTCGTCAACAAAGGGGGAAAATGAATTTATCAGTAAAGAGGGAAAGCTCCTAGGACTTGGTGGTGGGGAAGAGAGAGAGAGAGAGAGAGAGATGAGATAAGGGTACAGACATAGGTATTATCAACAATCACATATGACCCTTGACAACCTCATGTGATAACATTGGCTCCACAGGGGATGGCATGCTCCCTATGAGTTGCCAAGAACACGCAGTTTCAATGCCTTAGCTTTGGGTTATGGAGTCTCTTATTAAAAATATAAATAAAAAGGAAGTGGTAATTACAATGGTGGAATGTCAATCATGGATTAAACAAAATACTTTTTTAGAAAGTGCCCATTGACATTGCCACCAAAAACTTCGGAATCCTCCAAGTTCTGCAATTCATAAATGTTTTTTGAAAATACCTCAGAAATCTTGAAGGGACCAATCCATAAGGCTTCAAATTTACCATGTTTTCCTTTGTCTTGCTTGGGGGAATCCAACTTGAGCACCAGATCCCCCAACTGAAAATCTACCTTGCTTGCCCTCTTGTCAAAGGCTCATTTTATTTTATGTTGATGATCCTGCGCTTTATCAAGCAGATGCTCCCTAGTCTATTGTACTTCTACCAGCTGCAGTATCCTCCTGACCATATCATCGAGTTCTCCTTGGTAGTCCTGCATGAATTTTTCCACAGGCAAGGTAAGCTGGGTGGGAAAAATATCCTCAGCCCCATACATAAGTTGAAAAGGGGAAATGCCAAGTGACCTCTTGGTTGTAACTCTATCAACCCATAATGAAAACTTCAGCTTTGAATCCCAGGCTTTCTTGTTGTATTCTAACAACTTCGTGATTATCTTTATGAGGCTTTTGTTGGAGGACTCTGCTAAACCATTTCCCTAATAGTAGTATGGAGTATAATGGATTAACGTAATCTCATACTTCTCACAGAAATTAATTAATGGTTCAGCTCTGAAAGAGGCAGCATTGTCTGTAACAATCCTGTTCGGATAGCCAAATCTGGACATGATATCTTCAAGGAACCTATGATTACCTTGTGGGAGGCATTCCTTGTAAGGATGGATTCTATCCATTTGGTGAAATAATCAGTGGCAGTCAAAATCTACCTGTGTTGACCACTTGAGGTTGGGTGGATCTCTCCAATGAAGTCAAGACCCCACTGCTGAAAAGGTCTAGAAACCATTACAAGTTTCAAAGGCAAATATTTGAGCTATTGCTTTCCAACAAACTTTTGACACTTGCCACAAGCTTTAATATTTGCACAAACATCAGTAAAAAGGTTGGGCTAAAAATACCCAGCTCTGAGGATTTTATAAGTTGTGGTCCTCCAAAAATGATGTCCCCCACATGAGTTGTCATGAAAATCAATCATAGTTTTTTGGGCCTCATGTGGGTCTAGACATCTTAACAAAACTCCCAGAGGATCCTTCCAGTACAAAACCTGATCAATGAGATAATATTTGATTGCTTTGAGTTTCAAAGCTCTCACCTTGTTTTTGTCCAAACCATTAGGAGGACTCAACTTCTGCATAAAATATATGATGTCTTTATACCATGTGCATACTGCTCAGTTCAAGATGACATGAGAGTCTTCATCAACAATTTTAGTTTGTTGATTTTCTGAGTTTACGTTCATGAAATTAACCCCTAAATCCTTGCAGTTTGATTCAGCCAGTAGCCTAGCTAAACCTTGGCCTTTTACCAATTTAGTGGGTTTTATTTCTAGGTTGAACTCCAGAATTTTGGCAATCCATTTGCTTCTCTTCCCATCTATGTCAACCCAAATCAATATCTCTTTCACTAAGGTTGAGGGGACATATGCAAGAATTTTTGAATGCATAACATATACTATGAAAGCCTCTAGGGCTTTGACCAAAGCATAAGCCTTCTTTTCCATGATATCATATCTTATTTTTGCATCCCTCAATGCTCCACTGAAAAAGGAAATAGGCTGCTCTAACCGTCTGTATTTTTTTGTAGCAAAACAACAACCAATGTGTCAAAAGAGGCAAAGGAAAATATCATAAATTCCTTAGAATAATTAGGGTTGATGAGCACAGGTGCTTCAGTCAAAGCCTTTTTGATTTGGTCATAAGAATCTCGAGCTTCAGAATTCCACTTCACCTCGTTTCCTTTTCTAAGCATGGTTGTAATGTGCTTAACCAACTCAACAAAATTAAAAATGAATCTCCTCGGAAAATTGATTTTACCTGAGAAAGATTGAACCTCTTTCTTAGATCTAGGAAAAGATAAGGCCTGGATGGCCTCTACTCTGCTTGGATCAATTCTTACTCCTTTTGCTGACACAATATGCCCCAATAATTTTCCCTCCTTCATAGCAAACAAATATTTCCTAGGATTGAGGGAGAGACCAAACCTTCTACACTTCAGGAAGACCTTCTTCAAATGATGAAAATGCTCTTTGTCAGACTTTGAGAACACTATAATGTCATCCAGATAGATGACTACGAATTTGTCTTTCTCCCCAATAAAGGCAATGCCCATGGCTCGCTGGAAGGTTGCTCCTGCATTCATCAATCCAAAGGGCATTTTATCATACATGAATGTGCCCCAAGGAGTAGTGAAGATTGTCTTCTCTTTGTCTTCGAGCAGGACAAAGATTTGATTGTAGCCAGAGAAGCCATCAATCATAGACATCCTAGATGAATCAGTCACTCTCTACAAAATGTGCTCCATCTTTGGCAAGGAGTAGTTATCTTTTTTGGATCTCCTCTTCAAATCCCTGAAATCAACACATAACTTGATTTCCCCATTTCACAGGCACCATGTTAGCCACCCATTTTGAATATCTCAAAGGGATGATGATTTGGGCATCCAACAACTTTTTCACTTCTTTTTCCATAATAGGAAACAACATGGGATTTATCTGTCTGAGTTTCTTCCTAAAAGGCTTGGTCTCTTCTTTCAAAGGGATCTTATGTTCAATGATGTTGGTGTCATATGTTCTCAAATCTTCGTATTTATAAACAAACACATAAGCAAAATCATTCATAATCTTGACATACTCATCCCTTTTCTCCTTTGACAAACTGCTAGACAATTTGACATATTTGGGATCCTCCTTTGTTCCTAAATTGCATTCAGTCACATCAACATTTTTAGTCAAACCTTTAACCTTTACAACAACATCATTATTTTCAAACAATCTCTCCAAAGGGACTAGTCCCTTTTGAATATGGTTACTAGGCAACTGAACAATATGATGGTCAACAATTTTATTAAGAAAAACATCAGCATGAGGGATATATTTAGAGTCCCAATCCTAATCAATATGCAAATCAGAAAAATCATCCACAGTCTCAGGAAACTTTTTTTATCTCAATATCATCCTAAAAAACCTTCCAATGTTTGACATTTTCARGAATAGAGGGTCTATACTTTACTTCCACATCATAATTGGGTTTGGGGGGCAAAGGGACCTTGAAATTACTTGTTGAGACAGCCAAGGAATCTGTCATAGTGTTCTCCTCTCTTGGAACAAATGAGATATTAAAATCCAAGAAGAAACTATCAATCATATCCCAGATTTCATTTATGTAGGCCCTTAACCTGGGGTGCTTAGCGTGATATAGATTTATGACTTGATGAACAATTAACTCGGCATCTCCAAACACTGTTAGTTCTTCAATTTTCATGTCTTTGGCAGCTCTCAAACCAAAGACAAGAGCCTCATATTCTGCCACATTGTTTTTTGTTTCAAATTCAAGCTTATAAGACAGAGATATGGTCTCTTGGGTAGGGGAAATGAACACTACCCCAACACCGACACTTTCCCAAGAAGAGGCTCCATCAAAAAACATTTTCCAAACAAAGGTATTGGGAGGAGGATCTTCACAAGAGGTGATGAGTTGTTTTCTGATGTCAATAGGTTTTTGAGGAGCATCGATGAGTTGTAGCATGTGGGTTCCTAAATCAGTATCAACTGCAAAAATGGGGTGATTGGTTGGATTTTCTTCATCACTAATGATGTAAGAAATTTTCTCTTTCCTAAAAAGCCTTCTATGTCCCCCCCCCCAAACACAGGAATAGTGGCATATGAAAGATCCATCTGCAAATTCCCCCCCCAGTCTTTTGATCCAAGATCTAGATAAGAGCATCCCAAACTTAGGGGGAACATCAACCACCACAATATCCATGACAACACTTTTCATTGACAATTGGAACAAGGAAACAACTAGGTCTTTAATAACCCTGAGGCACTTCACCTTCTTGGAATCAAATGAGTACAGGTCATGGTAGGTTTTTGTAACCTCCAACCCAAGCTCATCCATGACAATCTTAGGCATAAGATTGTGAGATGCCCCTGAATCCATCAAGCAGTTGTGCAACACTTTATCATGAATGTTCAATGGTGTATAGAAAGGAGGGGAGGAATCATCCCTATCCTCTACCAAAGGCCCTAGTATGACAGCTGGTTTTTCATCTTGGAGGTTGACTGAGTCTGTGGGATGAGATGAAGATTCATGTTGCAACATTTTGGAAAGGTACATTTTGAAGTCCTCATTCTTGACTAACTCTGAAAAAGATACAGGTATTTTAATCTTTTGAATCTCATTCTCAAAGATAGAAGAGGAGGGAGGTTTCAAAATCTCCTTCACTTCTGGGATAGGGATCTTAACCACTGCCTTGGGGTTTTGTGCCTCTTTTTATTTGTTGCTAGATGCCACATCCTTGGCAAGATTCATTATTCTAGTAGGCTGATCAAGAATGTTAGGCTTTCCCTCTTTCTTATTGGACCTGAGGTTGTATCTATTTGGATTGCCACTAGTCCTTTCCCCTTTGCTCATATCATTTAGTTGGTTTCCTATGAGAGCATCTTCATATGCAAATTGAGTTAAATGAGGGGATGAAGAGGTGTCACCAAGACAATGGATTTCGGGATCAACATCTTCTTCCTCTCCTTCTTCATCGGTAACAAGGTTATTTTGGAGAGGAGCTTGTATTTTCTGATCATCCATGTCCCTATTTATTTTATCTCTTTGGATGATCTGAGGGGAATTAGTGAGTCTTCTGAAATTACCCATGTTATCAATGTTTTGGGTGTTCATATAGCTCTTATTTCCTTCAAATTTCAATTTCTCCATTTCTGTGGAAAGTGATTTTACCAGTTTTGTCAACTCATCCACTTGAAGGTGGGCAGCAGAGGAACCATAGGTTGAAGCTTCAGACCTACCTTTTATTCTGTCTCTATCAGCCTTACTCCTAAGTTTGTCAACTGCTAATATATTGAACTCTACTTCAAGGGTTGCATCTTACATATGAGCCAATGAGGTAGTTCTTCTTTCTCTCAACATGAGGCAAAACTCAGGGTCAAAAGAACTAGCATAAGTAATCTTGGTAAAGGTTTCTATAGGTTTAATTTAAGTGGAAATCTCATTGTACATCTTATTAAATCTCTTTGAGAAGTCTGAAACAGATTCCCCCTCTTCTCTCTTAAGTGCCCCAAATTATATAATATAATAAAGGAAATCTTTTTTATCCCCCCAATGTCTTAAGAATGAATCATCCAGAGCCTCAATCCCATCAATAGATCTAGGAGTTTATCCCATGAACCATTTCCTATCCTCACCATCAAGGCTCTATACAAAAACTCTCATCCAGACATATTCATCTCCAATATTAAGATTATCTACATAACTGTAAAAATATGAAAGGTGTTCTTCTATAGTTATGTCTTCTTCCCCTATAAACTTGGGCATGTACTTGAGGTAATCTCCAACCGGGAGGTCATTCATAGGCTAAGTTAAAACGATAGGGGCATACCTAGCAGCCAATATGGCATCCATTCTGCTTCTAGGGGGATTAGCACCTGCCATTTGGATGTGAATTGTAAGAGAACAAGGGGGAGATGGAGTTTGGGCAGGTAGGACTACAACTATGTTTATAGGAGAAAGAGGGAATGACTGAGTGTTGGAGGAGAATGAGATAGGGTTCAAAGGAAAAGAATTTCCCCCTTCTTTAGATGCAACAACTTTGATAGGAGGAGGAGTAGGAAAACCCAAAGTGAAAAAAACTTCTAAGCTCCTGGATCTAAACCACTTTACGATATCAGGGGAAACAAGAGTTTCAAAACTTTCTCCTTCCAAATGCAGACTAGAAGGGGGGATTCCAATAGGAAAACTTTCAAAATCTAAACTTCTAGAAACTCCAGAACATGGCACAAAAGGATATTTAGATGCAACTATTGGAGTCTTAAAAGAAGGATCAAGTAAATTACCAGAATCACTTGGTACAGTAGTTGAAAGCCTTTCTTGAGAGGTCTTTCCTTTCTTGATAATCTTTTCTGGGTCAGCTTCAGGTGTAGCCATAGGAAACTATGGAGTAGACCTTGTCTGTTTTCTTTTGGGAGCCACAACTGAAACAATGGAGTCGACAGGTGCAAGTTGCAATCTTCAAGTTACTGATTTCTGATGCACCTTTAGAATCATAATTTCTTTGTCGTTCAATCCCAGGGAAATGTCTTCAATTCATCCCCGACAATGGCGCCATGAATGTTAGCACTGAGAGTCGCCCTCAGATTGTGAGAGGATAAGCCCAGTACCCATCAGAATGTTTAGTGGATGTTGGTTTTATGAGTGGAAGTCAATTAGACAAAACTCGATACAAGAATGATTTTAACACATAAACTGGACAAGCAATGCACAGGGAAGTGAGGTCCTCATTGACTTCAGTCAGTGATTTGAGTTTAAGTGTGAACATAAGGAATACTTGGTGATAAAGGTGAAGAAGATTGTTATGAGCATCCGACTTTCAAGCAACTTGGTGAAGAAAAACTTAGGCTCAAGAGCACTCTTGAACTCAATTTTCAGACACTGAAATGTGTCATAACAACATAATAATCAAACCTACATTACCATGCAACTACAACAACTCGACTGGATCCTCCATGCCCGAGCCTTTCAGCATAAGGGAAAATAAGATAACAAAGAAGCTAACTAAATATGGTCACAACAATATTGTAATCAAACCTACATTACAATAGAACCACAACCCTCGACTGGATCCTCCATGCTCGAGTGTTTCAACATAGTTTAAACAAAGAGATGAAAGAAGCTAAATTCTATTAATGTGAAAGTCTCAAATTTGATACATAACCAGAGAACAATTCTGGCATCAAAATTACACAGTAGGGAGATTTTCTCAACCAGTTGACGACCTTAACAAAATATTGAACCAATCCATTTATACTCATATCAATCTGCAACTACTAGGAGTGTGATCTGACCATTGCATTCAAAGCCTTTCGTCTGTGCCGTCATCTATCAGACTGTGTCTGTAGCCTCCTGTCAGCCGCAAACTCAGTTCAGCATGGGCCTGCAGGAAAAAACGTCCATCGTGGTACCTTGGGCAGACAGTTATGTCTCCACGGCCACATCCTCCATGCCTTCTATTTATGGAGTGAATCGAGGTTTCAACCACCACTCCTTTTTCATTAACTGGTCATCAGGATAGGATGAGGCTTAATGCCTAAGGGATTTCCACACGCTGCTCTCGGATTTGATGCTATATAAGCACGTGCTTGCGGGGCCATCAAAGGCGGTTCAGATTCACACCACTTTTGAGCCCGCAAATCACCACCCTCTGCCACGTAGCTCTTTCTCTATACCATGGTTTCAATTGCGGGACCGCTCAAGAATTTTATCGGTCGAGAATGTTGTGTCCCTGCAACCAAACGTGGTCATTGATCTCATCGTGATCTACAATCCAGGCGTTCCTGCTAAATTTAGCATCACCGCTAAATCTTATCCGCTTGCCAACTTTAGGATCATTCCAACCGCGCTTGGAGATGGTGCTACTTTTGGCGCTGAACAAGAACACTTCCTGGAGGATGATCTAACGTCACTATGTTGGCGTGTCATGAAAAGAGAAGTGAAACGTGTCAGTGCCAGCTGGATGCCAGGTGTCATAACTAATGAGAGCACCACATACTTTGGCACTTCAGAGCTTGGGGGTGGTCTACATGTAGAGTTGGAGCTCCGAAGTGAACGACGACCATCGATCTAAGGAGGACAAGCGACAGGGATCTGTGGACTCCGGGAGAAACTACTTTGAAGGAAAATGGGAGCGGGGAAGCTGAAACTCCTAAAGCTCGTATTTTCGAAGTAAATATTGACCGTCTGATGGAGAAGGACGCATGGTGCTTGATCTTTAACTTCGAGAGAAAACACTTCGGATGAAAGTGAGGGGGAGAAGCTAAAACTCCCGAAGCTCGGATTCCCGAAGTAAATATTGACCATCCGATGGAGAAGGATGTGTGGCGCTTGATCTTTAACTTCGGGAGAAAAAACTCCAGATGAAAGCGAGGGGGGAGAAGCTAAAACTCCTGAAGCTTGGATTCTCAAAGTGAATCATGACCRTCTGATGGAGAAGGACACGTGGCGCTTGATCTTTAACTTTGGGAGAAAACACTTTGGATGAAAGCGAGGGGGGAGAATATAAAACTCTCGAAGCCCGAATTCTTGAATTGAATCATGATCGTCCGATGGAGAAGGACGTGTGGCACTTGATCTGCAACTTTGGGAAAAAGCACTTCAAAGGAAATTGGGAGCGGGGAAGATGAAACTCCTAAAGTCCAAAGTTCTGAAGTAAATCATGATCGTTCGATCTGGAAGGATGCATGGCGCTTGATCTGCAACTTCGGGAAAAATCACTTCGGAGCAAATCGAGAGTGGGGAAGCCAAAAATCTCGAAGCCCGAACTCCCGAAATAAATCATGATCGTCCGATCTGGAAGGACATGTGGCACTTGATCTGCAACTTCGGGGCTTCCACCTGGTCTTTAAACCTTGCGCAACTTTGACATTCTGAAAGACCGAGAGTGGTTGATATGAAATGATCCTGGGATCTCCGTTGTTGAAAATTGAAACTGCATGCCTACTTTGAGCCCGCAATAGACCGCTTTGAGTGCTACGCCTTGTGCCCATGGCTTCTTCCTGTGTGAACAAGGACTTGGATGACTTGTTGTGGGCCGAGGCAACAAAATGACGAATAATTCAAGACAAAATGATGATGAGTTCTCTTCCTTTTTCGAGAAAAAACATAAAAGCTTCGGGTCGGGACCTGGTCGGGCAAGACACCAAGGGAAACCAGATCGTCAACAAAGGGGGAAAAAAACTTTATTAGTAAAGAGGGAAAGCTCTTAGGACTTGGTGGTGGGGAAGAGAGAGAGAGAGAGATATGAGACAAGGGTACATACATAGGTATTAACAACAATCACATACGACCCTTGACAACCTCATGTGATAACAAGTTCCATTCATTAATGAGTGCTTTTATTGGTCCTTTGACAAATTCAATATGCATGAACTCTACTATTACGAAAAATAAGATATCTTCTTCAGTTTCTTAACTCCACAATATGTTTCTAGCAAATTGGTTGTCATTGGATGGTTGTTTGTGGCGGGTACATATTCTTTATGGGGTATTTATTGTTCTCAACAAGTAAGTGGTCATTTTCTCAAAATTAAGCATGTTATCCCCATTTTGTGGATAACAAAGGAGATTATGTCTCGTGGTCCTAAGGTTGCAGATATGGAATGTCGAGAGACTACATGAACAACAATACCCTTTGCACAGATGGAAAACCCACTCACCACCACAGATGGTCACAGATTTGCAGATGGAATGCACCACACCAGTTGGCTTTCAGAAGGAAATGGGCCTTGCTCCATGAGGTACAAGTCAGTATTATGGTGAACATCATTTCAATATTTAAGCCATTTGATTATGTTGTATCTTATATTTCTCTAGATTTCATGATATATGCTAGGGAATTATGTCTTTTTGCCTACTTCATCTTGGTGGTTGACATTGTGCCCTAGTAAGTGGTTTTCCTTAGGAATGGATTTGCTACTAGGAACTCCCTTAATGATCCATTGTACCATTCTCAGCCATACTCACCACTTTCCATCATTGTTCTCCTCCATTTCCTTATCTCTTGGGATTTTAGGGTGTATTGACCCAAGAAGGGGTTGTCCCTCATTCTATGAGAAGAAGGGGTTGAAGGCCCAGAGGGGTTGATGTTGGGTAAAATATGAAAGCCTTGTATAAACCTTCCATATGCTTCGCTCAGGGATCACCCAAGAAAGCAATGAAAGACTTATATTTAAGTAAAGGGGACCCACAATATAAAAAAATGCTTAAAAGGTTAGTTGAAGGATAGGAGGTCTCAGCACGCGCCGACCTATCACATCCATGAATATATAGTGGTATGACATTATCATCATATGATCACCAAACTACGGTAATGACTCTCAGTTGCATGGCTGAGAGAAAGGGGGTCTCATCACGAGCCAACCTTCTCATTTCCACTAGGTGTTTGTGGGTGACATTGCCATCATTTAGTCACCATACCAAGGCAATGACCTTTAACCTATCCTTATGCTATATTGAAAGAAAACAAATAAATAAAGATAAAATACTATTGATGGGATTGGAAAAAGTGTATTACGGACGAAGGTACCACACACCCTCTACAAAGGCACATGTGAATGAGATACTAAGACCCCTTGTATTTCATGATCCCTATGCCCATTGAGTATTGACCCCAACCACTTCATCCACTTTACATGTCTTAGAGAGGGATATCTTGGAAACTCTCATTGACCTAGGGCAAGATCTACCCAATAGGACACCTCGTCAACCCTCCCATGTTCAAACTTGACAAGTTGCATAGTGTCTTTGAGCAATTAATTGTTTGATATAATGATATTTGATGCATGTGATTAGATGGCTTATTTATTGATTGGATTCATTTATCATGATGTTATGACTTGAGATCCTTGGAGGGCATGCTCATTTGTCTTAGCAGGACCTAGTTGGTTGACAGTTTTGGGAGAACAAGCCTAGCTTGGGCTTCCATGGGGCTACAAGCCCACAGGTTGGATGTCAGGGGTCTGCATGGCAGATGAGAAATATCAAACTTGGAAGGCCTTGATGATGACTTGGACAACATATCCCAACCCTCACTTTCCAAATGATTTTCCCAGGAGGGGAAAAACGTCCTCTTTTTTGAGCTTGATGTCATGTTTGGAGGACTAGGGCATGGTGGTGAGATTATATGATTTGGAACTTGGACATTTTGATGGGTTTAAGGCTTTGACCATGAAGGAAGACATTTGGATGCTTGACATGTGGCTTTGAGAAGCCTTACTACCCTCCTACATCACCAACGACCTTCTCCTAGTAACAAAACGTCCCCTAAAAGGGTGACTTCCTTGTAAATTAGGGTTCTATTTGTGCAAAAGTGAAATTTTAATTGAATTGTTTAATATTACTTTGTTAAGGGGGAAAGATTAGGGTTGTTGACCTCTAATTTTATGGTTTACCCCATAATTTGTGGACAAGTCACCTTGGTGACATTTTGTATAAATAAGAGATCATAAGATCTCATTTTAACATAACTCTCCCTCATTGTGAGAAGTATTGGTTTGAAATTTTCACTACACTTGGATCTATTTGTCTCTTGTGCACTTGTTTATGGCTATCTTGATAAATGGTTGATGGAGGAGTGAGGCACTAGCATTGGATGATGTTTTTCTAGCTTTTATGGTAGATTATCTTGGCATCTTTCTTGATTTTGGTATGGTCTTTTACTCTTATGCTATCATTATTTTCAAGTCAAGGAGTTTTTTGCTAGGAGCTAGGTGGGAAGTATAAGGGCATACACCCTGTAACACATCCACTATCATAATTTAAAATTTTTGGGTTAATTTCCCACAATTGAGAAGTTCCCACAAACCTGCCTTTACGACCGTGGTCTTACCTTCTGTACGGGGCTACTCCTATCGGAGTTTCAGGATTTTCGTTGTCGT